>JALIZH010011598.1:0-268871 GCA_030522465.1 Rhipicephalus appendiculatus
TCCATACCCCCCACTGCGCATGCGCGTCCCCTCCTCTCTCTCCTCTCCTACGCTACTCCCCCTCTCTCGCCTCGCGACGCCGACCCAGGGAGCGTCTGCTAGCGAGTTTCTTGGTTGAAAAAACCGGCTCCTCGCGCTGCACAACCGTTCACTGGCCATCCCGTATATATGGCAATGGATCTTGACCTCCAAGGTGGTGCCGGTGGGAGATTTCTCCTTTGCGTTGTTGAACAATAATAATTCGCAGCGTGTGCGTTAACTAAAAGCGCACTCTGGGTCTCTGTGTCCAGTCGGAGTCTTCTGTCTCTCATTGCCCATTAGCAGCGATTGGCATGTTCCAGTAGGAAACACCACTCCATCACTGCGTGCTTTGCGCCTCCCCAGTTTTCTCTCCTGCGCAACGCTGCGATAACGCCAGCGTCAACGCCGCCGCCAATGTAAGCGTTAGCGCCTGCTGTTTCACATCTACACATGGTTCCCTTTAGCGGGAGATGGTGTAATTTTTTTTCTTCATCGGCATGTTGCTCTCCTCTGCGAATTTCTCTGCATTTGAGCAGTTTACATACACATTTATAGTAGTAGTTGAACACAAACAGAAGTCCCGATTCAGAAAACTGGGCAATTAAGACCGTTAATGGTTGTCTGGACATTTTATTGCAAATTTGAACGCTTCCGTCTGAGAGTCTTAATCATTAAACAAATGCTTTACATTCTGTACTCACCCTCTTCTAGTGCTTCGCTACTTTTAATCATGTGCTGTTTCCCGTACCAGTGTGTTATCGCATACTTTTTGAATGCTTTGAGGTGTGAGCTATTACGACTACGCGACGTCAGTTGGCATTGTTGCCATAGCACAACACGTGTCGTTTCAAAGACATATGTCCCTTTTCAAATGACACATCAGAGGACGGTATGAACAAGTCATCGTGATATAGCTTGACGCTTGATATGAGCGCTGTTTCTGCGGTCGAGCATATTCACTGATGATTGGTCTAGCTGTTGGACCCGACGTAAGAAGCGTTGCTAATCAGATAACGTATGGCCAACGCCTCCTTTATTTTTTTCAATGCCAGTGAAAACGTTCTTTCCACAACGGGAGCCGTCGGTCCGCCTTAGTTCAGGGATTGGTCATTATTCGACGCCACATATATGGTACGGCTGCTAGCGTCACACGTGCGTACGAGCGCTTTCAAACGGAGATACGATAGACGTCATTTCCCTCTCCAATATCATGAGTCTCACAGGCTTCTTCCTATGTGTTCCTTCTTTGTGGCTCGAAGCAATGCCGCCATCGCCTCACAGTGCTCGTGTGGCACCTCTTAAAGCCAGCGCATGCAACAGCGTCGCAGTGACGCTTCCCCATTGGTTACGCACATAGCCCCACAAATGGATGCGCCCTATCTCGAAACACCGTGTCTATTACATAGATAGTATGACCGCCAACATAGTGAACACGAGGGATGGAGGACGCCGATCCGCAGATTGGTACACAACTGAACAAAAATTACTTCATCTGATTTCCGTCTTGAGGCAACACCTAAAGGGTTCTCTACCCTATGAACGCAAAGCACGCACCAAAGCTAGGAGATGGGTGAGAGTACGAGAGGGCTATAGGAGAGGGTGGTGAACGGATGGTTCTGGCGCATCAGGCTGGCATTGAAAAAATAAAGGAGGTGCTGGTATGGCATTTCACAGCGAAAGCTGTTATGAGATCGCAAGAAGGGTCGTTTTTGACGCCGTAGTTTCCCCGCCGCTGCTGTTGTTGGTGTCCGTAACCGCTATCGCGCGAAATAAGGAAGCAAAACAAGAAAAAATATCCTTGATGATACGGGGTTCGAACCTGGGTCCTCTCCGTCGCAGCCCAGCATTTTACCACAGACCCATGCCAGTGCTCGAAACTCTTTTGCAAAAATACCACACACACGCGTTATGTCGCCAAGGAACGACGTTAACATATGTAATATAGAGTGGTAGAAGAGTAAAATAACAACCAGGCGTCACATATTACGAATTGCGCAACGAGTGGGTCACTGAATCCATCCAACCTATTACAAAGGGCTCAGCCATAATTCCTCATCTTCATCAGTCACTGCATCAACAAAGTGCACATAATGTCTTGAAAAAGCGTAGCTGGTATACCTCACTTGTCCGCAAAATCACGAATGATGGCGTAGTGGATGCTTCACAACTTGACAAAAATTATGCTTTGTGGTGTAGTAGGCAGCTTGCAAGCGTACTTGTATTAGTAGCCCGTAGAGAGTTTACAATAAATTTAAGAAATGCCGCTCTTCCAGCTTTCGCTGTGACTTTGCTGCGCTTTCTGCGCAGGCCTGGCCTTTTTTCGGCTACCATGAAAATCAGTCCATTCGTCATGACGGCATTAAGTAGCACTAAAAAACTGCTTTCAGTAGCAGCATTGCGAAGTGACGAGGCATGACGGGCTCGTCCCACTGGGTCTCATTGTGGCCCAAGTTCTTGGCCAGAATTAGCCTTGTCACCACACCTTGTTCCTTTGTAACAATGGTAGGAAGCCACTGTACGCCTTCATATACCAGCTGCCCGATGTGACAGCTTAAGAAGAGCAAGAGTTTTCCATTTATATCGCGACAATATATAGATGATTTTACGTTGAACTGGTGGGGGCCGCCATCTTGGCTAATAAACGAACGTTTTTTTTTATTTTTGTGTACCGTGATGTGAAATCAACAAGGTCATGAAACGTTCAGTGCGTCAGCAAAGCCGTTTTAATGGGTATACACCAGTGGCGTAGCCAGGAATTTCGTTCGGGGGGGGGGGGGGGGGGGGCTCACATATCAACACTATATATATATGAGAGAGAGAGATGCGAATTTGTTTCTCATGCATTTTAAATGTTGTCTTAGTTGCATGATGGCGCTGTTACAGCGCCAAGTCTGTTAAAAACTGTGATCTAAAGAAATCCATAGTTTTTGTTTTCCTTTACACTTCTCATCGTTCACATCACCCATCCGGTGAAACGTGCCCACTTGCCATTGCGGAGAAAACAAAAGTCTTTTACATAAGGCTGCCCAAGTGAACTAACGAAAGTCTATGCAGCTCTAGAAACGCAGTACATTCTTTGGGACCCATTCGCAAAGTGAACGTTGTTTAAGTGTCATTCTAGTACTAACGAAACTTTATATTTCGCGCTTACTTCTACTGACATGACATTGCTGCATCAGAAGTTTCCTGAGAAGAAGGCCCTAATAATTTTCCTCTCCAGCTGTTCACCCTGAACAATAGTTCCACCAGGATCTATCACGCACCGCAATCGTCATGTATTTTTGCATGATTACTGGCAATAAATGTTACTACGACTTTGGAATATGAAAGCTTCATGTGGGAAAGTTCGTATACTTACGTTATAATCACTAAGTCATTTGAGTCATGTGAAGAAGCCATTTAGAAACACAAATATATTACTGAAGATATAAATTATAATAGAAAATAATGCACTAAATTTAAACCTGGCTATATTTTGCTGTGCATTTGCATGCTCCTGTTTTTGCGCTCGTGTTTGGAGATCCATCTACAATATCGATCGAGCAGAATTCACTACAAACGATCTTAGTTTCAAGAAGCTAATTGATCAGAATCTGTTGAAAACGGCGATAGAATCAATCTTTCATGCTTTGTGCGCATGTTTTTTTACCCGCTAAACTTCGCACTGTTAGAATAAGCTCGCCCGCGAAATCTGCCAGCTTACTATTGAAGAAAACAATAACGAAAAGCAGCGTTTAGCAGACTTACATACATATATGAGCTTTGTCATAGACACAGTGACCAAGTTTACCTTCTGGTAGTGCACATTGTAACGCAATACTACGTAATTCTGTCTACCCACCAGACAGTTTTATCCACCTTTCCACCAGACGTCCCACTAAAAATATACTGCTACGCTTTCTTAGAAAGTGCACCTAATAGCATTTATTTGCGTGAAAACTAAGCAAGCGTTCACACAGATTGGGAACCTTAAAGGGGGGCCCTGCAACACTTTTCCAAGTTGCCATGGAATGGATTCACTAAAGGAGCTTATTGCCTCGCAAATTCACCGCCGCAAAAATTTTTAGAATCCATCCAGTACGAGCGGAATTACGAAGATTTGTCGCACGCTGCAATTGCATTCTACCTTCTCTCGTCCCGACGGAAGCGCTGGAAGCTAAGCAGGGAGTATGGCATGGGGAAATAAAATACGTCATACGCGCCTCCTTACCTTGAGCACTTTTTTCTATATTCTTTTCTTCGAATACGCGGCTTTTCAGTGTCATCGCGCGTGCACGCGTTGACAAGTCGGGGCCTCCCGCGGCGGCCCCAGTAACGACCGAGCGTGCCATGCTCAAATCAGCCAATGGCTGATACAATTGCGGTGACAAGTGGTTTTTGATCTTGTAGCGTTATTTGTCGCGAGAAGAGAAAGCAATTTTTAGCTGACTTTCAGAATTTATTGTGAATTCCAGGCCACGTGCTGCGCTGTAATATTTGTGTCGCGTGTTCTCGGGAGCCTCGACTACTGATCGGCAGCGTTTTCTGACCATGCTCAAAAAGTGTTGCAGGGCCTCATTAATAATACGTGGTGCTTGTATGGCTGAGATGAACTGCGGGTGAGCGAAATTATGACCCGTTTCTCTGATCCTATCATACTGTTTCGTTTCCAGAGTTGTACAGACATCCATTCAAGTGCTTTACGAGATATTAACTTTTTATCTAGGACCTTTCAACACCACTTATCCCAAAACATTGCGCTACTGAGTCACGAGTCACCGTAGCTCACATAGACAGCTGTAGTTCTATGGAATACACATTGAATATAGATTTTTGTTGACCTCGTGATACTCGCATTTATAAAAGACCAAAAATACAAAGCAAACAAAATTGTCAGAGCGCAAGCCACCGCGGCGGTGGCATTTTTATGGAGACGAAATGCTTGAGGCCACTGTAAGTGCGCGAGCCTCCTTGAGTTAAGTGCTTGTTAAGGAACTCAAGCGCTAGAAATTTCCGTAGTCCCCCCACTACGAAGTGCCTGATAACCATACCATGGTTCTGGCCGCGTCAAGCTCCACAAATTATTATTAGTAGTATTCCAAAACGCCGGGCTAACTGAGCTCAAAATAACAACGCGGTAGAAATAGAACTATTTTAGCCAGATCATTCATATGTGGCGCTTTATTTCGAAAAAAGCCAAGTCCGCTTTAACTGAAACGAAAAAAAAAACGCATTTTTTTTTTGCTATGGACAGTATGGTCGGGCCAGTCGAACATTTTTTTTGCCAGTGCGCTCATGTCACCAAAATACCTCAAATCTATATTGCGGCTAAAATCTATGTAGCCTACTGTCGTCAGTATTCCAGAGTAAAATTTGTATTTGGCTTTTAGAGATTTAAACATTTCATTCGGGCTTGACTTAGCTCGTAAAAGAAGTCTAAATCGCAACAAATAAACGATAGAGCAATATTTTGCGACAACATTAACACCATGCTTGTGCTTCCGTCGGTGCCGCCTTTTGTTGTATTGGAGTAACGACGATAACTAGACTTGTAGAGCGAGTGGTCGTACCAGGGAAAATGCGCACCATTCTGGACTTCCGGCAGCGTTTTGTCGTTCTTGGCATCTTGAAGGCCTTGCGAAAAATGCTTGGTTATTTGTTTGTTCGTTTATTTATTTGTGTGTCCGTAGCCTGAACACTGTTTCACCTGTTCTTCATCTTCTTCTTAGCTCATTTGATTTCACGCCGTTTCGGATCGCTTCTTGTTCAAGGAATAAAGCGGGGCCCAATATCTTCATTTGAGTTGTCTTCTATTTCAAATATACCGTCTCGGAGAGATAGAAGGCCATGATATGCAGCGCAAAGGTTGTCGAATGAAAGCAATATAGGAAAGCTACTATGACCAAAATGAAACAGATGGGACCCCGTCACATTGGATGTCTTGGTCATGTTTGTTGAAGCAGCACTGATTTAATGGATCCGACCTAGTTTGTTCCAAGCAGATAAAGGATTTTGCTGATTTTTTAAAATTAAAAAGTCCCTTTTTGAGTTGACGTTACGATGAGGAATTCTCCCATTTTGACCCCATTGTGATTGCTATTCGTTTAAAAGAGAAATGTACTTTGGCACGTTTTATCGCGTTTTACGCTCCGTGAAATTTTGCGCTTTTCGAATATGGTTCTTTAGAAAAAATGCTTTGGCCGAAAGAGGGCTGTTCGAAGCACTATCACCGTTAGAAGGAAGTAATTTTGGCAAAGCAGGATTGCTAGTACATTATAGTCTCCTTAGCAGCGTCGTCGATGTGGATTCGCTTCTCGGACATGGAAAAAAAATTTGGGTGTGTTGCAAAGATTGATGCGGGTGGCAATTTGGGCTTGTTGGTATTGTTGCATGATAATGGATGGAGCGCAGGCTAAAGACAAGGACAAAAGAGAGACACATTCTTTCGCCTATTACTCTTTTGTCCTTGTCTCTAGCCTGCGCTCCATCCATTATCATGCAAAGATTGGCTAAAAAATGTCAGCTCACTCGCAACACTGAATACACCAGAGCAACTTTGAGGTCAGAGTGGTCAGTTAAGGAGTGAATCAAGGGTGCTCTCCCCCCGCCCTTACTTATCCACTGGGGGGATGCACCCCCCGCTTGTAGGCGTACCCTAGCAGCCCAAATTAGTAGATGCCTGTTGTTCTAAGAATATAGTGCACTGCCGGAACAAAACACGCGGCCCGGCGACCCCTTGCTAGCGGCCCGCGCCTTCAGACACAATAGCCTTGGGAGTTTGCTAAATAGTATTCGCATTATTTTCTCGCCTATTACGTATAATAGCTCTTTGTTCAGGTAAGCTACAGAGACGGGACTGGTCTCAAGTGTTTTGTGCGTGTGCGCAAGGCACCCCATGCGCTCATGATAAGTTGCAACATCACCGTGAAACGAAAACTCCATATTTCACAATCGGCATCCAGATTTTAGTCATTCTGAAAATCAGTATTCATATGTTTTCCTAGACCTGACGTAAAATGCCCTGCTGAAATGACCCATGCAGGAAATGAGTTATTTATTCTTTCAAGAGGCAACGTTTGGTGACATTTTGATTCAAACGTTCTGACCCTCTCCCCCCCTTCCCTCGGAATCCACCATCTTCACTGTCCTCCCAGCGCTTGTGGGACTAAATTTCGTTACTGTGGCGCGCTAGTTGAGGTTTGTTGGAGGTCTCTTTTATATATCTTAATCCAGAGCGTCCTGCGTGTCAACATTAGTTACTCCTTCGCAGTGACACGGCTAAAAGGCAATACAAGGCACTACGCCTTCTTTTGCAGAATATTTCTTACGGTATCATGCGCTGCACAGCCAGATACAGGACCGCCAGGAGTCCGTAATGTTCACACCGAAGTGTCTTTTCGACTGCGAAAAGCAATTCTAGAAAAAATCCAGGATGATTTCCGGCGCAGCTAGCTCTTTTGGTCGGCGATACATCACAATACGAAAAAATTTCGGGGGGGGCTGAAGCCCCATAAGCCCCCCCCCCCCCCCTGGCTACGCCCCTGGTATACACCTGCTGTAGCACCGTTGGTTTATTTGTTAAATATAAAAGAAATGCCAAAGTCATCACTACGCTATAGCGGTGTCCATTTTAATCCGCAAGATAGTCAACATAACCAACTCACCTTGTAAATTAGTTAACGCAGCCACGAACGCACGTTTCGTTGAAAGCTTTCGCCCATGTTAGGACGAAAGCTTCCATACATGCGTCAATATACAACAAATTTTTTGGACGTCTTCTACCAAATATGCGTCGTGTTGCCGTGCTCTAAAGGACGGATCCCAATAGTTTGGAGAGCTGAACCCTACTTCACCAAAGCGCGGACTTAAGACTTAAGCGCGGACAAAGCGCGGACACTAAGCCGTCGACAAGGGAGTGGAGAGGGGGGGGATGGGGTATTTCGTTAGTGAGACTTTTCACGCATGAGTGCGGATGCACTCATGCGTGCATCCGCAATAGACGCCCCTGCACTTTCTGTGCCAAATGTCGGATGAGTCGCATTGGGAAGGCTGAAGCTTTTCAAAAGCCTGCTATGGCTCCGCTAAAATGCACCCCACCACGAGCTGCTCGAAACAATGACATTTCGGAAAGGGTCTAAGAAGCGGCATCGTTTGAAGCATCACAGAAAGAAGTGCGTATGTATGTAAGCACGCACAAATATACTTAGCTGCAAACAGCTGGCACACATTTTACGACGGAATCACTGGAAATAAGAATACATTTAGAGTACGCGCGTAGGTGGTGCTTTCATGCAATCTTAATTCTTGTTCTTCCTCGCACCATGGCTGCTTCTGTTTACTTATGACTGGTTGTGTTCTCTTCCGTTGAAGAGGGTAACAGAAAAACAAAACCAAAGATTTGGTAAAGTAAATCATGTAAACTTTATTTCTTGCTAGTTTTTAGCCGCACACTTCTCAACAGCTGGCTTATATTACTTGCGCATAACAGACAGCGCTCTACTTATTACTAGTTATCTTGTCACAGAGCAATGTAGCTTCTCAGCCCGTAACTTTGTTTTGATATTTTTCAGGATGGTATTCTTCACGTAAGCTTCAAGCCAGTGAACACATATGCGTCTTCCTATTCATTGCCACCCGCCACCTTGCGGCACACAAAGAACGCAAATTGTGTGATAATCTGCAGAAGGACCTTAAACAGGCATACATCATCAATCTGGTGAGAGACGTTCTTATTTACTGCAACACATTTTGTGCACAGAATTAGTCATCAACGGCTTCGAGTTGTATCGAATATGTTATTTCATGGGCTAGTTGTACAAGACGCAAGAGATGAAGAAGCTTTCAACAAAAGCACCTTAATACGAGGGCATGACGAAAATGGAGCTGCACAGGACGACAGAATATATTGAGTGGAGGAGCTTTAGCTACAGTGTAGTGGTGAAATCTGCAACGGAATTAGTCGTTGATTAAACTAGGACAAGAAAACCAAGCCAGAGCCTACACTCTGAGAAAAAACTGTGAGTAATGGCGACACACACACGAAGGTCGTTCTGAGTACAGTCGTTCAGAAAGGCCGGTCGATCAGAAGAAGCGTTGGCAGGGTTTATTTCTGCGACCTTGTGTCATGTCGATGTTGTAGTGTGTAGGTGCGTTTGTTTTAGTTTTTTCTCGTTCTCTAGACCCTCTTGCGGACCCCTATTTCGTCACACCAGTGCAGTGTTACAAACCGGATGGTAATATCTGGTTAACCTCCCAGCCTTCCTCTTCATCTCTCTCTCTCTCTCTCTCTATATATATATATATATATATATATATACATATATATATATATATATATATATATATATATATATATATATATATATATAAACAATGAAGGGATAACACAGGACCCGGAAGTAACAGTCGAAAAAAAATATATCAAGCACGTAGGAAAAAAAATTGTTCTCGGAAGGGCTGACGTTTCGGCCGCGGGACCGGCCTTCGTCGAAGTGGAGGACCACAGAATATATATATTGAGCTACGACGACTGAAAGAAGGTAAGAAAACCAATCGGAAAATAATGCGGTGAACATAAAAGATACTATTATCACTTATGCAGGCGTACATGCTTGTTCGATCCGCAGAAATTTCACGCACGCGCCCCGTTGGCCTTTGTGCATCCAGAACATGGCATTCGTCGCAATGCTACAACACAGTCATAGGCGACAAAATTGAAGCCATCATGGTGAATTTTCAGCGTTTTTGCAAAGTGACCAACGACCCTACGTCACATGTGATCCATATCCATGTCAACATCATTTCCAAAAGTTTTATGCGCTTCTTCGCGAATAGCACTGACTGACTGATCTAGTGCCTATTCTCACTCAGTTCGAGAAAACGAAACAATTTGATCAGCTCTCTGCACTATTCTGGGTGTTCCAGAATGAATAGGTGTGTATTTATTTTAAGGGGCTGTTATTGTAAAGGGTTAATCAGCTGTCGATGCAGCATTTCTAAAGCAACATCGTTGTGTTGAAGGAAGTTTACTACTAATCACCGAAAAGGTTGCCGTTAACTCCGCTTTCGCAACGTTGCGTTCCATAACGATCAGTTTTGCATCTGTGTTTGTTCGAAAAGACAAAGTCACGTTAATCTATGTTTTGAAGAAACGCAATGCGCTTCCATGCACCAATGGTAGCACTGGAACTAGTTAGTTAAAAGCTTTCCAATTTATAAAACATCTAAATATCACGACAAACTCTTCTCCTTTCTGTTGGCAATCGGTCATATAAAGACCTCTTTCTAGAAAACTAGGTTTTAATATACCACACGAGAAAAAAAAAACGGCGAATGCCAATTAGCTATTTTAAATAGCTTTTTTTTTTCTTGCAAAAATAAAAAGATGCTGTTCAGAATTAGCGCTATCAAAGGCCTAGGCACAAGGCGACAGAGTTCCCGCGCGACAGTTAATTACACGTGATCCTTCTGTTTGGAAACGGCTCCTCTAAAGAAATTAGATCTGTCGGAGGTGAGAGAAAGGGAGAAACGTCTGTGCGTCTGACGTACTGCTGGCTCATCGTGAACATGTCAATGAAATTAATGGAAAACTGCTGCAGTCTTGACACGAGGAGGAACAGATGTTGCCATAGAACACAAACCATCATCAAATTTGCAGTAATAAAGTCGCGCTATCAAATTTGAGCGTAATTAGACGTATCCGCATCAATAATTGATTACATTGTAATAGACTGAGAGGACGATACTCGCAAGACGTTGATTGGATTTGGCGGTGTTCTTGAGCATTCCTAATTCATTGGAGCTCCACGAGGTCTCTTTCTTCTCGAATATCAGATGGAGATATATCGCATGTGTGCGGATGTGAAACGGTGCCGTTGAAGCGTGTCCGTGAATATTAAATTAGGGAAAACGATGGTAAAAATTACCTTCTCCGCCAGTACATCTCCTACTAAATTGTTTTTCTGTGATTTACGTTGCTAGACTCGCTAGCAGGGACAATACTGAAGAATTATAAGTTCACCTAATAGCTGCGACTGTGAATTATAATGTAAGACCATATGAGCCAGTAGTTGAAATTTTTATTTTTGCGTACTCATTGTATGAATTCATCGTTTATTCGTACGCTTACATGAATGGACAGAACTAGCTTTTGTGAGTCATACAGTCATTCCATACAATAAAATTTTGTTGCATTCCTCCAACTAGTCCGATCGGGAAATAGCGTGGTTACAATATTGTAAGTCGACGTGAAGGTACATCGAGCGCCCTGAAATCGCATGGATAAAAAATTGGCCGCGTATCTGCGTGCTTCGCTGCAAATGTCGTAGAAAGACGATAGTTTTGTGCCGGCCGTACTACTATGTTTTGCCTTGCCTCAGACAACGCCTACTCTACGTTGAATTGGTTGCATCTAGCTGCCATTGATGAAATACAGGAGGCGCTGCGCGAGATATGGACGCCATTGAAGAACATGAGCTTGTGCTGAACCAAGGGCATTTCACCGTGACCAAAGGCCACTGCCAGCGGCAGCACCTTATCGTCGGCACAGGGCTTTTTCGTGCAAAGCGTCGCAGTTCGTGCACAGCGTCGCATTTCCAGCGCAGCCTGAAAAACGCTAGGGTCTTTAGAATTGCGTACCTATGTATTTTCTAATTAAAGAACACATGACCTGACACTTAGATATTAATGTTGCGCCTCGGGTATGCGTAGTATTTGCTTTTTGATCGAATATGCTCCCAAGTATGAACGCAAACACCAGTTAAACGGGCTGGGCGTTCAGAAAGGGGTTACACTTTGGCCGAGTGGCTGAATCAGGGGACGTCGGACAGACAGCCAGACCAAAATTTTAAGGCGAAAGCCTTTACTGTCTCATGCTCACGTCCGTCCGGTGTCCGTCCGGCGTCCGTCCATCCGTCTGTCCGTCCGTCAGTCTGTCCGTCCGTATGTCTGTCCGTCCGTATGTCCGTCCGTCCGTCCGTCCGTCCGTCTGTCCGAGCTCTGGCACGGAACCAGGTGGCCGCCGGGATGCGCAAACGGACGCCGGTCGCGTCGGACTCTACAGCGCTCACGCTTTGCTTGTGTAGCCTCGCTGTGCCCAGCGTTTGCAATCATTCTGACCGACGCCGTCTCAATAGACACAGGCGTTCACGGAATACACTTTCGAATTTACAAAGAGTCCGTCAATTTAAGCGCTGGAACGCGGATGGCGTTTGCACGATGCGGAAAGTGCGAGAAAATACTAACGCATGCGAACGGAGGAAGATTAATCTCGCGTCTCGCTGCGATTCGCGGTAAAAAATTAAAAAAGAAAACACGCACACATTCGGTTTGTATGTTATCCCACTGAGAGTGTAAAAGATAAAAAGACATGGCATAGTCAGTGGAATGGCCACACGCTTTCGCCGAACACACTTTGGAATGTACAAAGTGTCCTTCAATTTTTGCGTTCAAGTGTCCCAAGAAAGACTATCGTCTTTAAAACTACCAGTCCCGTGTAGGAATACAACGGATGAACGAACCAAGGTGGACGATTGGGCCAGTTGGTGATTCATGATCGACGTATGTATACTGCGCGGTAGTAAACACGGACGACGAGAAAACACAAGGACAAGCGCAGACTATCAACTGAAGGTTTATTTTTCACAAACCACATATATATGACTGAAACAGAAAAAGAATACACAAAAACCTACAAGTATCAACTGAAGGTTTATTTTTCACAAACCACATATATATGACTGAAACAGAAAAAGAATACCGAAAAACATATGACTGATCTTTTTCTGTTTCAGTCATATATATGTGGTTTGTGAAAAATAAACCTTCAGTTGATAGTCAGCGCTTGTCCTTGTGTTTTCTTGTCGTCCTTGTTTACTACCGCGCAGTATACATACGTCGAGGATGAACGAAGCTCCTTAGAAAAATTGAAGGGCACTTTGTACATTCCAAAGTGTGTTCGGCGAAAGCGTGTGGCCATTCCACTGACGGAAAGACGGACGGACGGAAGGACAGACGAACGGATGGATGGACGGACAGACAAACGGACGGACGGACGGACGGACGGACAGACAGACGGGCGGACAGACGGACGGACAGACGGGCGGACAGACGGACGGACAGACGGACTAACGGACAGACAGACGGGCGGACAGACGGACGGACAGACGGATGGACGGACAGCCGGACGGACAGACTGACGGGCGGGCAGACGGACGGACATACGGACGGATAGACGGACGGACGGACAGACGGACGGACGGACAGGCGGAGGGACGGACGGACGGACGGACAGACGGGCGGGCAGACGGACGGACAGACGGACGGACGGACAGGCGGACGGACACCGGACGGACGTGAGCATGAGATATTCAAGGCTTCCGCCTTAAAAGGACGCAAACGCCTATGCGCCTGATCTCGCTATTGGCTTTCATGAAGGCGGTAGGGCGGGGAGAGGGTGGCGGGAGCTTCTGCTGCGCTCGGTGATGAGAACGAATGAACAAGTGAGTGTGCGGCGCGCGCAGGGCATAGAGAGGAAGACAGGTGGGCGAGGTATGCGAGCCTATGTGGCGTCCCGTCGCACGCGCGGATGGCGTCTGCTGCGCTCAGTGGCGGGAACGCGCATTCGCCGTTTTGAGGGGAAAGGGCAGAGATGAAGAAAGAGGGAGACTAATCTGCCTCCGTTTCGCATGCGTCCGTATTCTCGTGCTTTGCGCATCGTGCAGATGCCATCCGTGTTCCAGCGCTCATAAAGCTCATTCATCCTCCCGTGTGAGGGGGAGATGCCACAGCTGGCACCGTGCCAGGGAGCTTCGACGGCGGCGGCTTCGCCGGCGCGGTGCCTGCCTAAGGAGCGTCGCTCCTAAAGAAAAAAGACAAAAAAAAATGACTGCAGATTCACGAAGTGAATGCTGATGATGAGGCGAAGCAGTGTGCACCGGACCGTGAATCGTTGCCTTCTATTTTGTCCTGGTTAACAGCCCTTTATTTTGTTCTTGTTAACCTTTTCTTCAGTCATATGTTTTGATTGATGGGGGGGTTAAATAGCAGTGTTCCTGCGGTGTTGTGGTCTTTTATTTTATTTGTTTTTTTTAACCATATGCGCGCTATGTACGCTCTGTAGACGGTATTGCGCAGAGATGTTTCGCACCTGCGCTTCGACTAGGGACTACGGCAAGCCTCGACGACAACGGTCATTCGTGAGGGCCTAAGGAAGATGGCGTGCGTGAAGAGGAAAACAGCTTCATCTTGGTACTATCTTTCTTAAAATATTTACTGTCATAAAAAGCACCCTGTGCATCGGTGGTATGATTCCCGTACAAACACTGTGAAATAAGCGGGCTCGATAATATCCAAGAAAAAAATGTTTCATTTTCCGCATCTACAGCCGCAGCCTCTTACTGACACTCTCCCTGCAATTATATTCATCAACCTGACTGCAACCCCTATAGAGAGAAGGACTTTTCAATGTTTCTCCGGGTAACGCGGTCCAGTATTTGTTGAAGCCACATTATCCGCGCGAACTTCTCAATCTCGTTTGCCCACCTAACTTTGTGCCTCACCCTGGCCCGCTATCATCCTCTCCGAATCGAGCCTATTACTCCTTACTGTCAGCGGCTATCTTAACTTCTAATTACATCTCCTGCCCATGCCCCTTTCATTTCGTTGATTTCGACAGAGATGCCCTGCACGCATGTTTTAGATGCGAAGCGTCTTATGGCGAAGTTCAATCCGGTGGTGGTGGTGGTGGTGTGCGGCTGACCACCCTTACTGCGCAACAGCAAACCCTTTAAAAAAAATAAAGATAAAAAACCTCCTCTCCCCCCTCTAGGCATCCCTCCCCGCGGCGTCCACACTCTCACTGCGCATGCTCGTCCCCTCCCTCTCTCCCCTCCTACGCTCCCCCCCTCTCTCCTCTAGGCATCCCTGCCCGCGGCGTCCACACCCCCCCTCCTGCGCATGCGCGTCTCCGCTCTCTCTCCTCTACTACGCTCCCCCCTCTCTCTCTTTCTGGCATCCCTCTCCGCGGCGTTCACACCCCAACTGCGCATGCGCGTCCTCTCCCCCCTCCTCTAGGCATCCGCCCCACGGCGTTTACTCCCCCCAATGCGCATGCGCGTCCCCTCCCCCGTCTCTCCTCTCCTATGCTCCCCCTCTCTCGCCTCGCTACGCCGACGCAGGCAGTGTCTGCTAGCGAGTTTCTTGGTTGAAAAAAAATGCCCCCCACCTCCCCGAAGGGAATCGTGAGGAAATGCGAATGCATTTCGCCCGCGCTTCACTCCATTTATATATGGTGGTTGTGGTTCGAAGAAGGAACAGGCGCCTAATTTCTGCAGCCTGGTCGGGAGCACGGCGCAGCGCGTGTTTTTTTTTTTTGCTTTTTTTTCGGTTTTTTTTTTCTTCTTTTTCTATTTTTTTTAATTTTTTTCTTAATTTTCTTTTTTTTCTTTTTTTTCTTTTTTTTATTTTTTAATTTTTTTTTTCATATATAGCTCCGCCTAGCTCCCGCGATGCGAGCGCCCTCACACACCAGAGCGCGCTCCTCCTCTCCACTCACTATAACACCTGCCGAGGCCACCGCGGACAACGCCAACGCCGAATGCCTGACATAGCCCGACTAAGAAATGCATTCGCATTGAAAACTGGGGATGCGTAAAGCACGCAGCGATGGAGCGGTGTTTCCTACTGGAACATGCCAATCGCTGCTAGTGTGCAATGAGAGACAGAAGACTCCGACTGGACACAGAGACTCGCAGTCCGCTTTTAGTTAACGCGCACGCTGTGAATTTTTATTGTTCAACAACGCACAGGAGAAATCTCCCACCGGCACCACCTTGGAGGTCAAGATCCATTGCCATATATACGGGGTGGCCAGTGAACGGTTGTGCAGCGCGAGCAGTCGGTTTTTTCAACCAAGAAACTCGCTAGCAGACGCTGCCTGTGTCGGCGTCGCGAGGCGAGAGAGGGAGAGGGCAGGAGAGGAGAGAGAGGGGGGCGCGCATGCGCAGTGGGAGTGTGGACGCTGCGGGCAGAGATGCCTAGAGATGAGAGGGGGGGAGCGTAGGAGAGGAGAGAGAGGTGGGACGCGCATGCGTAGTGGGAGTGTGGACGGCGCGGGCAGGGATGCCTAGAGGAGAGAGAGGGAGAGAGGAGGTTTTTATTTATTTTTTTTGAAAGGGTTTGCGCATGCGCAGTAAGGGTGGTCCCGCCGCATACCACCACCACCGGATTAGGCTTCGCCATAAGATGCTTCAC
Source organism: Rhipicephalus appendiculatus (assembly GCA_030522465.1). Lineage (NCBI taxonomy): Eukaryota > Metazoa > Arthropoda > Arachnida > Ixodida > Ixodidae > Rhipicephalus > Rhipicephalus appendiculatus. The sequence continues at coordinate 16,252 of JALIZH010011598.1, forward strand.
ATCTAACACCTCCCGTTGCGCACACCTCCTCAACCTATCCTCCTCCTCCGCGGACAACGCCGCACAACGCCGGATGCCTGAGATAGCCCGACTATGAAATGCATTCGCATTTAAAAAAATTCCCCATCTCCCGCTAAAGGGAACCATGTGTGGATGCGAAACAGCGGGTAGATAATTAGCTTGAGCGGGAGGAAAGTCGCCGCTCTCATTTCACGGCAGTGGTCCGGGCGCTCATCGCGGCGCAGGAGAGAGAATGAGGCGCGCGCGCTCCGTCATTTTTATACCGCGGAACTACCGTGGCGCCCCCCAGCGGAGTATGCAGCTGTCACACCACCTGTCATTCCGTAGATGATTGCTAGAGGAAAGGACGGGGGGGGGGACCGTAGGAGAGGATAGAGAGGGGACGTGCATGCGCTGTAGGGGTGTGGGACGCGTGAGCCGCTCCGTATAGTAGATGATTCTAAGAGGAGAGAGGGGGGAGAGGACGCGCATGCGCTCTTGGGATGTGGGACGCCGGAGCCGCTCCGTTGAGTAGAGTATTCCTAGATGAGAGAGGGGGGAGAGGACGCGGGGGGCCGCTCCGTAGAGTAGACGATTCCTAGAGGAGAGAAAGGGGGGTGAGCGTAGGAGAGAGGGGGGACGGCCCGCGCATGCGCTGTGGTGGTGTGGGACACGGGAAGGACTAAGTCCCCTCCAAACACATGCAAGCAAGATTAAGGAATGGGGTCAACCTGGGCGACAGACACCACCTGCCTAGCCACTGCTAAGCAGCCTCTCTGTGCTCTCGGCCATGACTCAAGGAATGGGGTCAACCTGGGCGACAGACACCACCTGTCTAGCCATTGCTAAGCAGCCTCTCTGTGTTCTTGGCCATGACTCTGATGACTGTGTTAGGGTTGACGGCCTTCATATTACTACAGTGTTCTGGTTCGCATAATGGGCGCTTCACTACTTCATGAAAGTGGCCGGACGCGGGACGGGGGGACGGCGGACGGGGGACGCGGGAGGGACAGAGCCCCGAGCATAAGATGCTTCGCATCTAAAATGCCCCCCACCTCCCCGAAGGGAATCGTGAGCAAATGCGAATGCATTTCTTGCGCCGAGAGATTTCGCCTTCACCGACATCTGCCATCGCCTTGAGAGGCGCCCAGCCAGCGAACGGTTGAGAGTGAGCGGACGGGAGAGTGGGGCGCAGGGAGGAGAGAGAGCGAACGGCGAGAGAAGGAGCGGTGAAGCACTGCACCTACCCTCTCCTACACTCTCTCGCACGACATACTCCGGTTGCTAGGGGCGAGGATAAGCGCGCGCGCCCGCAGCTGTTGCTATGGGAGAGGGAGTGAGAGCGGAGAGATAACACCTGCCGGCGCGCGGACGCCGCCGCGGACAACGCCGGATGCGCCTGACATAGCCCGACTAAGAAATGCATTCGCATTTAAAAAAATTCCCCATCTCCCGCTAAAGGGAACCATGTGTGGATGCGAAGCAGCGGGGAGATAACTAGCTTGAGCGGGAGGAACGTCGCCGCTCTGATTTCACGGCAGTGGTCCGGGCGCTCATCGCGGCGCTGCGCAGGAGAGAGAATGAGGCGCGCGCGCTCCGTCATTTTCATACCGCGGGACTACCGAGGCGCCCCTAGCAGAGTAACAGCTGTCACACCACCTGTCGTTCGCCCCGCTCCGTAGAGGATTCCTAGAGGAAAGGACGGGGGGGGGACCATAGGAGAGGAGAGAGAGGGGGGAGGGGACGTGCATGCGCTGTGGGGGGTGTGGGACGCGTGAGCCGCTCCGTAGAGTAGATGACTCCAAGAGGAGAGAGGCGGAGAGGACGCGCATGCGCTGTGGGACGCCGGAGCCGCTCCGTAGAGCGGGTGATTCCTAGAGTAGAGGAAGGAGGTGAGCATACGCTGAGGGGGTATGTGGGACGCGGGGGGCCGCTCCTTAGATTAGACGATTCCTAGAGGAGAGAAAGGGGGTGAGCTTAGGAGAGAGAGGGGGACGCGCATGCGCTGTGGTGGTATGGGACGTGGGAAGGAGGGACGGACTAAGCCCTCTCCAAACACATGCAAGCAAGATTAAGGAATGGGGTCAACCTGGGCGACAGACACCACCTGCCTAGCGATTGCTAAGCAGCCTCTCTGTGCTCTCGGCCATGACTCAGGGAATGGGGTCAACCTGGGCGACAGACACCACCTGCCTAGCCATTGCTAAGCAGCCTCTCTGTGCTCTCGGCCATGACTCTGATGACTGTGTTAGGGTTGACGGCCTTCATATTACTACAGCGTTCTGGTTCGCATAATGGGTGCTTTGCTACTTCATGACAGTGGCCGGACGCGGGACGCGGGACGCGGGACGGGGGACGCGGGACGCGGGACAGGGGAGGGACGGACAGAGCCCCGAGCATAAGATGCTTCGCATCTAAAACCGACTGCTCGCGCTGCACAACCGTTCACTGGCCACCCTGTATATATGGCACTGGATCTTGACCTGCAAGGTAGTTCTGGTGGGAGATTTCTCCTGTGCGTTGTTGAACAATGAAAATTCGCAGTGTGCGCGTTAACTAAAAGCGGACTGCGGGTCTCTGTGCCTAGTCGGAGTCTTCTGTCTCTCATTGCCCATTAGCAGCGATTGGCATGTTCCAGCAGGAAACACCGGTCCATCACTGCGTTATTGCGCCTCCCCAGGTTTCTCTCCTGCGCAACGCCGCGATGATCGCCAGCGTCAACGCCGCCGCCAGTGTAAGCGTTAGCGCCCGCTGCTTCGCATCTACACATGGTTCCCTTTAGCGGGAGATGGTGTAATTTTTTTTAACTTTTAAGTAACAGTGTGGCAGCATGGCTGATGGATAAGCTCTGTTGAGAGGTTAGCGTCGATGGAAGGCACGTGACACACCTGCAGTAAATTTAGTATGTTTGCATTTGTAGGTGTGTTGGCTCATGCGCCCTGCGGTATACTTTGCTCCGTAGAACATCACTGCAATGCTATGTGACCATTACTGAAAAGAAAATATTCGGTCACAATTCAGGTTTCCCGTTGCATACACCTGTTTCCTATAGACAATAGACTAAGAGTGTTTCACCGTGAGCAGCTTTGTCCGTGGGTTTGTTTGCAGTGAATTACCGTTGTTCAGTTCTCAACTCTGCGTTAAAGTGACATTATTCTTGATGATTGTATTTTATGTCTGTATCTAAAGGCCGACGCCGTATTTCGAGAACAAAAACAGTGGTGTGCATATAACATTCCATGCGCTCTCCGGCACTTTAGTTACATAACCTATCGATCACAGTTCCAGAATATTTGGTGAAAATCAAAGTTGACGGCCTTACTATGATTCCACTGGCATGACATTATGGTTTGTAGCCGTTTTCCTGAGGCGGTAAGCCTGCAAGCGCAACTTCTTGATTCCTGCACATGAAATAGAAAGCGGCTATTTTAAATATCCCCTTATCGACTCTCGTAGTACAAGGAAGGACTTTATGTTACCTGGTGCAAGGTGCAGTGTTCTTCTAGAATGATGGCAACCTGCAGTGACGTACGCACTTTCGAGATGCACAGCTTGCTACCACAGTCGTTTTCATCGAGCGGTTCCTGTAATGAGGTGCGTCGGTGCATACCGAGCAAGCATGCTTTCTCGCTCAAAGAAGTAGCAGATTGCAACGCGCTGAACCCAGCTTTAACGATCATCCATGAAGCACCGCGTTTGCAACTCTTGTTTCACACGGAGCTACGCCAAATGATGATATTTGCTTTCAAAGTAACGCGCGAAGAAAGCGTAGAAGAGCGTAAGGGAAGTGCAAGTCGTGCTTCATGGATGAAAAAAACGTGGGCCAGGCGCCAACATCGCCACCTAGATGCAAATGTGCAGTAGAGAAAGCCGTCGTCGTTCTGCTGTGGGCTGTGCGCAACGCTTAAAACGATAGGAACATTTCACGATTTTGGGATGTATAGTGTTGCGAGGTGCAGGCTCAAAGGACGCAAGGTAAAAACTGCTACAATGAAAGACCCGGTAAGAAAAAAAAATAAAACGTGATGCAATAAGTTTGCTGCTTCATGCTTCAGGCATATTCTGCTACTGATACTTCTAAAGGGTAAACCACGTACCAGAAGAAGAAGCAAGCACAGCAAATTACAGCTATCGAAAACGAGTAGCTTACATGTTGTCCTTGTGGAGGCAGTGTTAGCCTAACGGGTGCGAGGCTGAAATAGGAGGCTGAGATCACCAAGAGTACCTGATGACGTACACATTTATATAAATGTGGCACTGTTTCGGCTGCGCCAAATTCTGTTTCACATTGAAGCAATGCGCACTTTTGCAGTTTTAGCGATTGTGAATTTCGCCCACTTTTGTGCCATTGCCTACAAAGACTTTGGGCACAATATGTACAAAGCACACACGTTCATAGGAACAACAAAACACACCTCTGTTACTGCATGTATTATGTGACCAGACACATTTTTGCTGTGGCAATTACAAGAAATGGCGAGATGCATTAGTAAGCGCAACACACGGCCTCATTTTCAACTACACATTCCGATGCACGTTAACGTGTTATCTCACACATTTATGACTATATTGCGCATGCTATTGTTTTCGTGTAGACTAAGCAAACAGCGCAGTAACAATGGTCAGCTAACACTCCTAATGAAAATATAAGTCGCGCCCCCTTGAAAACTGTGCACTTACCGATGCAGACGTTTGTGCGGGAGGCAGAAGCCTATGTACGTACGTATGACAAAAAACTCCAATGTAAAGACCCCACTAACGGCGTCACTAAAGATTGCGCTTCGTACGCTCCTTATGAAATTTGGTTCCAGAATTGCCATACTTTAATGAAGCATCCAATCGCCCGCTATGCTCCCTGTAAACCTAATGTCAAACTGCTATACGTGCTTCAATATAGTGCCAGGACAAATGGTGTGCCCATATGCATTTGGCTGCAATGTGAGCGTACGAACAGCAGGGATTTTGCGTTTGGTACGTAATGGCAAATTATTTCTCGGGAGAACTTACCACTCGCTAATAGTAGGGTACATATTTTAAACCTCCTTGGGTGCATAACACTCTAAATCAGGGGTCGGCAACCCGCGTGACAGTATTATGTGGCCCCCCAGCACGGCACCCGCCAAACCCCTCTGCCCCCCACCTCCCCAGGGTGTGTCTCCTTAACTGAAAGACTAAATGCTAGTTTAGACCTCAAATAAGGTTTTTGCTTGTCACCTATGTTGGTAAATTGCAAACTTGTGATATGCGTACTGAAAGTAAACAGTTTCTATTCCAGATTAATTTGTTCTCTCTGCCTGCAAAGCCCCCTTTCACCCCCCTTTCTATTTGCCATGCTGCCCCTGAGAGCAGGGGTCGGCGAGCCCCAAAAGCTGGCCGACCCGTGCTGTCAATCTTCGAACATTTTTTCTAAACACAGTAGCAGTCTAGTGTACCCACAGTAAGTGTACGTTTGCTTAGTAATTCCGCTTTTGTCATCCATATATTACCGCGGAACGTCATCATGCATCAGTGAGATTGAGAATAGGACTCTATATCGTCACCATTGTAATAGGAAAGCATACTTGTGCGACCCCATTGTTGCCCCAAAGCCGTGCCAGAAAAACGGAACACCTATTGCGCCATCTTCGAGGGCGTCCACGTGAGAAGTTTTAACAGCGTGACTGCGGAGGCAGGGCCGTATCCGACGACAGCAGACAACTCGGCCCAGACAAGTGGAAGCATAGCATACCCATGTAGATTATGATACAGCATGGGGTGGAAACTGCAAGTGAGGGTGATGAGGAGTCATGTGACCAAGATGTTGAAAGAGAGAGAGAGAGAAATATTTTAATGAATAGCTGGAGAGGTTTGTCTGGCTTTTCGCCTGACATGCTACTCCAGCGGCTGGGTGATGATTATGATATATACGCTGATAGACACATAACACATACAGCCACACACAAGATGTTGAGGGGGAGGTGTTAAACCATATAGGAGGCAACCGTAGCATACCGAGCACATGCTCGTGCCAAAGAAAATATTCTTTCATTGTTCTTCGAGCGCCTCCGTGATCATATTGAGTGCGGGCACTACTACTATGGCGGGGGAAACACGGCAACAAACCACGTATGAAAATTGAAAGAGGAAGCAAGCCATAAATAGAAGGAGAGAGAAAGAACATGAAAAAATTCAGAAGAAAAACAGAAACATATAGAAATAAAGAAAAAAAGTAACATAGATAAAACTGGAAAAGAGAACAAGAAAGAGAGGAGGAAAGAAAGAGAAAACCGATGAGAAAAATAGAAATAAAGAGAAACAACAGAAAAAGCTGGAAAAGAGAACAAGAAAGAGAGACGGGAGGAAAGAAAGAGAAAACCGAAGAGAAACAAAGAAGGCTGCCCGGCTCCGCCCTTCCTGCAGGCTTGGCACCATTAAGGCGAAGCTTCCTTATTTTTTTTTCCGGCGCGTCAATAGCGCAGTTGCGTTTGAGGGCTGGCTGGTGCGACGCAGCGTCGTTACTGGCGTACTCTCGTAGACTTCAGTACACTCAAGATGGGGGCTGATTGGTTAAGCATCGCTATCAGGAATGCAATGTTTATACAGATTACACATGTGTCTTTCTTAGGTTTGTTCGTGCCAGTTTCTCCTAAGCGCTGCATTTTTGTCTACGCATATTTCAGTTACATTGCATAGAGGAGAATTATGCAGGGTTGATCGCGCTCATCGTAATAAGCGTTCTGGGATATGTTCATTGGTGGTTGGTTCTGACAGCATTGATCTCTCACAGCGATATCGTGAATGTTGAGACTTCTGTGGTGGATGCGCATCAACTACCGACAACATTACCTTCAGGAGAGAAACTGTGTTTGAGGATAACGAATCAATGTAAAGTGAACTTGAGCAGTGATGCAGAATAAATATATCTCACCGAAATAACGGTTATTTCTCTCTCTCTTTCTCCTAAGAAAGGCCCTAAGAAATTTTAGAAGACATTCAGGAGCGTCATTATACATGCGCAGTTAGACCGCCCCCCGTTTTCTTTTTGCTGCCGGGCACACTTATCAGACAACGTTCGTCTGCTTAATGCAAGGTCTCTAACGTGTCCCTTGCCTTTATTGTTCTCACCAAGTTTCTTTCTTCTTGCGTATAATCGAGCTTTGGATTGTTGATTCTGGCCGAGAAAATGTGGTCTTTGTAATGATACCACCACCATCATTCCAACAGTCCTTAATCGCCGTTCCCTGAGCGTTCAAAAGAGAAATGACCTGTGGAAATCTAAATCACATGCTTGAAGATAGGTGTTCCGTGCGGGACTACATCTGTCTTGGAATAAGAGTGGAGCTGCAGGTTTCCAAAATGGCACTGTCGTGAGGCTCCATTTTCTTTTCGCGCGATATTTCGATCGCCGCAAAGTGCGTGGGCGGTGCATCAATCATTTCTTTCTCTTCCTGGTCATTGCTGAAAGCGCCTGCATGCACTGTTTTGTAGACTCTTATCTGTGTAAGTATCGGCCTCGCTTCTCCCCTCTTTTCCTTTCGTTCTCGTCGGATTCTCTGTATGCTTTATAACAAGATGCGCGTCTTTAATAATGTTTAAGCCTGTGTTTGTGTATCTCAATAACCATAACATAAAGGATTCGTTTACGTACATTTGCATGCATTTCGCCTCCGCTAAAATGCGTATGTACCTATTACTTATGCAGTTGGCAGAAGTAGGAATAGCTGTTCTATCATTTGCATTAATCAGAGCTTGGGCATCCGGCATTCACCGCAGTGATCAAGTAGAACTATGTACACAAGCATGCACAAATAAATTGGGATGATACGCACTTTCATTATTTCACATATCTGACGCGGCTAGAATCGTCATTAACCCATTAGGGACCGGTTTCTTTTTTTATGAGTCTTGTGAAAACAAATGTGGTCTTTTTTAACGTATCTACATCTGTACAGATCCTGCTGAAAATTTCATCGTGAACGAGCTCTTAGTTTACCAAACATGGTCCGTGACCATATGGTCATGCTAGGCCCTTAGGCTACAGCAAAAATCAGAAAGTGACGAATTTTGTTTCAGGCCTTGAGACATCGCGAACAAAATTAGGGATTTGTTGGGGACTTATTGTAAAATGACGTGAAGCACGTAACGAACATGCCGACGTCGCATTTATTGCATTGTGTGGTCACCGTGCTGTTTCAGTTGTATCTAGCGTACTTGCGCCTTTTGCCGTTAGGCACAGCTTCAACGAAGTGGGCTGTTTGGTCATTCAGAATGTGGACCACAAGATGGACCACAAGATGCACTGTCAACAACCGTCGATGTTCTTCGACAGCCAGTTCCTTATGGCTTGTTATCTACTCTTGACATGTAGCTTTGAGGGATTTGCGTCCGAAATTCAAGTTGAGTGACGTTAGATCATGTGCTGTGCGTAAGGACCACACGTTGCTTATGGCTACGTCGTGAAGTGAATATCGCTCGCCACCGTTTCCTGCGACGAATTGAAATCCGGTAGGCATTTGCATTCGCATTCATCAGGTCAGTGCCTTCCGTAAGGCAGTTCTATTGGGTAGCGGCATTAGGGCGAGGCATTTGGATCTCTTGTGCACTTCAAAATAACTCCGCGTAGGGCTTTTATCTCCTACAGCTAAGCAGATATTTCATCATACTCTGCTTCATGTTCATCACAGTCGCATCCACCGATGCGACGGCCGTCAGCAAGCACCGTTTTAGCATACTGACGTAACGGTAGCGCAAAAAAACGGGGACAAGAAAGTGAACAACACAAGCGCTTACTAACAACTGAAAGCTTTATTGCTTGAACAGAAAATATACCTAAACTAGGCGCGCGATCACTTCCCGCGCATGCACATCGTGGACAAGGCAAAAGCAAAAGCAGCACAAAAACACACCTCCGCCAGCCCCCCCTCCCCCCCCGTCCACCACCCAACCCCCCCCAACAGGCTACCCCCTTTCCTTTAGTAGCATCACTTCCTTTTCCCAGATGGCCAAAGAAGGATGACTAATGCACATAGATGTCCTCGTGTTAATATCAAAAGCCTCAGCAAGTTCTTGTGTCGTGCGATCGTGGTGTTTAAACACGATCTCCGTCGCGGGGAATTGCGCTTCGCACCGGCACTCAGCGCAGTGCATAGCCAGGTGTGTAAAGGGTCTCCCCCGCAAGGAAGACTGATGCTCTCTTAGACGTATGTTGAAACATCGGCCTGTCTGGGCGACGTAGACACGACCACACGACAGAGGGATGCAATAGATGACGTTGGCACTGCACGACACGAACCTACCTTATGGTTAATGGAGCAACCGCGTGTTCCGACGTTGTCAAGCCTGTTGCCGACCATTGAACATAGTCTAACTAGCTTGTTACTAGCCGAAAAAACCACCCTCAGCCCAAACCGCTGGGCTGTCTTAAGCCGATGTGAGAGTGCGTGTACGTATGGCGTAACAGCCATTTTTTTCATTTTGAAGCGTATTCTGGCTGCGTGCATCGATACTTTTTATCTGTTTAATGAGGCGCTGGCAGGTGATCTGTAACACCGAGACAGGAAAGGCTGCGTTTTTTAGACGATCCACCTGCTCTTGAAAGCTGCGAAGAGCGAAATGCGTACAAGATCTATGGACAGCGGATTTCAGGCATGACAGAGCAATCCCGTTTTTCACCAACATAGAGTGGAAGGAACGGTAGCTCAAGAGCGGTTTTGTAGAGCGGGGTGCGTACATCCAGCAGACGCGCTGGGAAGAAAAATGCAGGGATAGGTCGAGGAATTGTAAGGTGTTGTCAACAGGCACCTCACAGGTGAAGTTAAATCCACCGCCTCGGTCGGTGAAAGCCCGGTGTACCACATCTGCAAACGATTCGATTTGTACACTTCTCGTCAAAACCAAAAAATAGTCGACATACCGAAAAACTTTTATGATTATGTCCTGCAAATCTATCTGCAAGTCCCTGTCAACCTTGCTCAAATATATATTACTAAGTACGGGGGGCAACTCGTGAACCTATGCACACACCCGACTTTTGCACAAAGACATTATCCTTAAAACCCACCACGGTGTTACATAGGTAGAAGCTTAACAGTTCCAAAAAAGGCCTCTACCGTGGTTCCAGTGGAATTCCTGAAATCCACTTCATCGTGATCGTCAACGATGCATTCCTTCACGCGTTGCATCAAAAAGTCATGTGGAAGGGAGTATAAAAGGTCCTCCACATCAATGCTTATAGCCGTACACGCGGAGCACTCTACGGTAGACAAAAATTGAACGACTTCCCCGGAGTTGCGTACAAAAACGGATCGCGGATGGACAAAGAATCTAAGCGTTTCTGCAAAAAACCTGAAACTTCAAGTTGCCATGTGTCACGCTCAGAAACGATAAAGCGAAAAGGGACTCCCGGCTTGTGCGTTTTAGCTGCGAAAAATAACGTCAACGTGAGCTGCGTTGACCGTTTTATAGCAGCTGCCAAATTTTCCAGATTGTGCTCTCTGCACAGGTCAAGTGCTCGTTTTTTGGCGTTTTTTGCTGTCACCTCAGCCTCTTTGAAGTTCTTTGCCACCGCTGTCAACGCCCTTTCAGCGAACGCAGACTCATCCAGGACCACGAAGTGGCCTTCCTTGTCTGACACAAGTAACCGTGCCCCCCTTTGCGGCCAAAGCCGAGGATATTGAGCTTAAGGAGCCCTCCCTTCCGCTCACCGCTCTGGACCTAGCAACGACATCAGTGCACTCAGAAAAAAAGTGATCCCTTTGTTCATCCGCCACAAAACGCGCAACGTTCCGCGTCAAGGCTAACCGTTCTACAGTCTTCAAAGGGGTGTCGAGACAGAATTTCGGGCCGAGACCCAGCACTTTTTCCTCACGTTTGTCCAAGGGCGCATTTCCTATCACCAGGGGTTTCCCGTCAGCAGGCCTGCACTTCTTTGCGACCTGAAGACTTGGACGCACATTGTTCCACAGTAGCTCAGTGAGTCTTTCCATTTGGGCAGTCCACTGTCGAAACAGACCCACGTTCAGCCTACCCGTTCTTGGAGACACGCAGGCCACCTTCAAGCTGTCTCTGAAGTGTCGCTCCTGGCTTTTACACTCGGCACGAACCATCTTGCACATCCTCGTCGCATGGCCGGGTGAAGGGGGGCAGAAACCCGAACACACCTTGAAGCTCGGGTGGGCAAAGTCGTCTTCGGAGACGCCAAGTGTACACACGAGCCTTGCACGCACACAAGGCCACAACGGGCGCCAAGGTAGCGGGACTAGTGAGGTCTAGGTTAGGTAACAAAGAAAAAGAGCTCGCGGAACTAGTTGGTTTTGACGAGAAGTGTACACATCGAATCGTTTCCAGATGTGGTACACCGGGCTTTTACCGACGGAGGCGGTGGATTGAACTTCACCTGTGAGGTGCCTGCTGACAACACCTTACAATTAATTCCTCGACCTATCCCTGCATTTTTCTTCCCAGCGCGTCTGCTGGATGTACGCACCCTGGTCTACAAAACCGCTCTTGAGCTACCGTTCCTTCCACTCTAAGTTGGTGAAGAACGGGATTGCTCTGTCATGCCTGAAATCCGCTGCCCATAGATCTTGTACGCATTTCGCTCTTCGCAGCTTTCAAGAACAGGTGGATCGTTTAAAAAACACAGCCTTTCCTGTCTCGGTGTTACAGATCACCTGCCAGCGCCTCATCAAACAGATAAAAGGTATCAATGCACGCAGCCAGAATACGCTTCAAAATGAAAAAATGGCTGTTACGCCATACGTACACGCATTCTCACATCGGCTTAAGAAGACAGCCCAGCGGTTTGGGCTGAGGGTAGTTTTTTCGGCTAGTAACAAGCTAGTTAGACTATGTTCAATGGTCGGCAACAGGCTTGACAACGTCGGAACACGCGGTTGCTCCATTAAGCATAAGGTAAGGTTCGTGTCGTGCAGGGTCAACGTCGTCTATTGCATCCCTCTGTCGTATGGTCGTGTCTACGTCGGCCAATCAGGCCGATGTTTGAACATACGTCTGAGAGAGCGTCAGTCTTCCTTGCGGGGGAGACCCCTTACACACCTGGCTATGCACTGCACTGAGTGCCGGTGCGAAGCGCAATTCCCCGCGACGGAGATCTTGTTTAAACACTTACGATAGCACGACACGAGAACTTGCTGAGGCTTTTGATATTAACACGAGGGCATCTATGTGCATTAGTCATCCTTCTTCGGCCATCTCGGAAAAGGAAGTGATGCTACTAAAGGAAAGGGGGTAGCCTGTTGGGGGGGGTTGGGTGGTGGGCGGGGGGGGGGGGGGGGGGGGAGGTGAGGGGGGGGCTGGCGGAGGTGTGTTTTTGTGCTGCTTTTGCTTTTGCCTTGTCCACGATGCGCATGCGCGGGAAGTCATCGCGCGCCTAGTTTAGGTATATTTTCTGTTCAAGCAATAAAGTTTTCAGTTGTTAGTAAGCGCTTGTGTTGTTCACTTTCTTGTCCCCGTTTTTTTGCGCTACCTTTACCTCAGTATGAATCACCACCAACTAGCTCGCCTTTCCATTTTGCTTCTGTTTTAGCAGCTGCTCTAACCTGCCTGTTACTTAGGTGGTCTACGACTTAGGTGCACGGAACGCCAGGTGGTCGAAATTTCCAGAGCCCTCCACTACGGCGTCCTTCATAATCATGTCGTGGTTTTCGGACGTTAAATCCCAACAGTTATCATATAATATATTTAAGTTGTCTAAGAGACTACCAGAATCACTACCAGAATCCTTATTTGCGAGATCTTCGGCCGAGTAGGTGGTAGCCTCCAATAGCTCTATGTAGATAGCCGACACATCTTTATCGTCCTCTTCGAATATTCTGGCTATATCACTTAAAATAAAGCTCGGTGTACAATGAACTGGCGCTCGAGTGTAGTGGAATTACCCTACAAGGAGCGTAAAACGAAGGAACGAACTTAACCAAAATACGGAGCCTAAAGGCCTAACGTGGCCATATGGTAACACGTAAAACAACACGCTTCCTCGCGAACAAGCCTTTGGTTAATCTACTTAAAGATTTCACCGGAGATTGCATAATGCACGTACTCTACAGGGACATGTGCATTACGCTTCTGCGAAAAATAATACTGCAAAGAAATCTGTTTGCCCGAAGGACGTTGCATGCCGACGCGCCGAAGTGTAGAACCTACTATACGCCTGTTTTAGCAGCTCCCCATGAAACATAGAAAACTTCTGCTACATGTTGTCTCTAAGGAGTACCCTAAGCTATCGTAAGGTATATCACCGTGTTTATGACGCGGTTTTTTAAACCTGTATAACTTGAAAGGCTTCGTCGGGATTAGGCTCGCGCCGCCGGACAAGGTGCGAGCCTAAGAAGCTTGCCGAACAAGCTGCTAAAACAATTCTTCATGATGTGGCATTCGAACCCGCATACCCTCGATCCGAAGGCAAGCGTTCTAAGAAGTCGGCTATCCAGGAACTCCAGCACAGTATAGCATGGCCTTTCTAGCGGCCATCGTCATCTTTATCGGCCGCCTAATAATAATGGCGTGCTCAGGCGCATGTTCATGCCCATGCGCCTGGTTCCTAGTGCGGCTCGCTGCGAGGTTAGAAAAATAAAGTACAGAATAATCTTGTGCTCCTGCCTTCGGCCTGAACTGTTCCCTGGTGTTTCGCTCGTCGTCACACACATAGTTATATAGGACCCAACATCAGTCCCTTGTAAAGTATAGTGTATCAGGGGTTGGTAAAGGGAAGTGAGCATGAGGAGGGGAGACGTGATGGTGAGGAGGAGGGCAGAGAGGAGAGCGTAGCACAGACAGAACGTGTAAGAAAGAAAAAGAGAGAAACGAATGCTGAAAGAAAGAGAGAGATAGAGAGAGTAACAACGAAACAGGGCTGAAGAAATAGAGGTATGTAGGTAAGTACTAAACTTTATCAAAGTCCTGAAGAAGTCATCCCCCAGTTTTCATTGAGGGGGGACCGCGGGCCGCTCCCACGTCGGGACGGGAAGACCAAGAGAGGTAAAAAAAGGAATGATATAGGAAGCAAGCATCGCGTCATCTAGTGACCAGGTACCGCACCACCTGTACAAGGCGTGCATGCGTAGTAGCTAAGCCACGCCCACCGACGCAGACATCGCGCGCGACCTCTACCCTACAGTGCATAACCTGGAGGCGCCGATCGCGTCCAGGGAGTTATGGGGCGCCCAAAGAAATCGCGTACTCCCGCGGAGGACGCCGCGCATCATAATGAGCGGCGACGGGCCCGTGCTTCGCAGTGTCAAGCTTTGCGCGACTTAGTGCAAAGTGCCCGCATTTTTTTATCTATCTATCCATTTCCCGGGTGATTGCGACTGGCCGTCAGTTCGTGCCTGCTGTAGCGTTTCTGATTATACAGATTGCGCCAGTTTATTTATTTATTGATGCCTCAAGGGTCCCCAGAAGGACATTACATGAGGGGTGGACATCAAAATATAAGATGCAAAACAGTAAAAAGAGAAAAGAAAAAAACGCAAAAAGACGGCAACGATGAAAAAAGAAAGCTTACAAAGCTGAGTCAAAAGACAGCAGTTACAAAGATTAGTCTACACACTTGTTAGCAGATCTAAAGCGCGTTGCATCACGTATGAGTGCAGCTTCTCCCGGAAGGCCATTCCAGTCTCGGGCAGTTCGGACAAAAAACGACTCCAGGAAAGTAGCCGTTCAATTTGCCTTAATTTCGTTACGCAACAATAATAAATAGAGGCCCCCTTTCCTATATCTCAAAGCTGCGATGGGCTTTTCGCATGAAGAATTTCAATTTTCCCATTTGACTTTACCGCATAACTCCCGTAAATAAAATTTTCCTAATTACTGCCCCAAATGATGTCTTCTACCATCTTAAGATGCAAGCCACAACAGAAAAAGCAATTCTGGAAACAGCGAGCAAATATCGCATTTTCCTGATTTTTTGAGGATATTGGACACATTTTTTTTAAACACCCTGTATATACGCCTGAGAATGTTCCCGAACAAACAAGTCAAACAAGATGCCAGAGATAAATAATTCAACAGAGAAAATAACACCGTGTAGAACGTAGTTAAGAATAATGTTGGACGAAAGCGTGGAAAAGTTGAGGAGCGCTATGCTAAGGAACAGCTAGGAAATGAGTACAACAAAATTAAGTGCTGCCACAGGCGAAGAATAATTTAGCAGGTGATACAGCAGTGACTGTGGAGAAGAATAATATGTGCAGAGAATGAAAGGAGGGCGTTCACTGACTATGATCAAACTGCTTACGAGGGGAGAACAAGTAAATGATTGCTCACATATTAGAAACAGCTGAAGTCAACGAGGAATTCGGTCAACGCATGAAACGTTACTATTCTCATGTACGCTAGATCCAAAGTAGCTGACGCTTTAAAACCTGGCTGGTTGTGATGTAATTGCAAAGAGCATATTATATGTTCAACGCAAGCAGACAGCATCGGCACATTTAGTTCAACAAGAATAAATCTTTTCGCTGAATTTATTTTCAAGTTTACGCCCAACATCAAAACTTTACGGTACTCGCACTTTTATAAAAACCCACCTTCCCACTTTGTGTGAGAACATCGCCTCCAATCAAATGCCTCAACGGGTAGTAGTTATTGGCCCCTATATAGTTACCGGTACAATATATACGCGATGCATTAACGGACCAGTAATTACCATTTTCAGAGGGCCTACGTCCCGCAAATATTGCTCTCGGATGTACGTGAAATTTCCAGCACTCTTTTTATTCAAGCATTTGTATTCGTTGAAAACAGCAGCTGTTTTGGTTTCTCTATGCTGATCAAAAAAGCAATGATAATGGGCATGACAGGTGAACGGCAATAAGAATTTCTTATCGATTTTAGCATAACAATTTCAGCTTTAAATTGCGTTTAGTCTACATATTTCTCTAAGACATTGTCAAGCAGCTGTGACTATGAAAGATGCAGAAGTCATATCACCTTTGTTTCCCACTGTCGCATTTTTTGCAAGTCAGTGCGCAGCTCGTGCGCCTCCAGCCACACTGTAATTAGTTGATTTTCTTTTAAAATTCTTTTTGACACCAATGACGCCACATTTTTCGACTAATAAGGCGTATAACGCTATAGCCTGATTAAAAAGGTATCAGATCAGCATGTCGTAGATATTTGCATCACAACTGCAGGTTGTGGGCAAGAATACTATACTTAATTGGTAGCGAGGTCGTATGTCCAGAAAGTTCATACCAAAATGACATTTTTTTTGGTGCTAACGGACATGCCACACTATTAAACTTAATAGTATGCAGCAAGCCTACAGCACCCGGCCGACGTCTTAGCTTATAAGGTTAAGGCATTGAGCTTAAGCTCGAGGGTGCTGCTCTGCGTCCATGCTACGGCGGCCACTTTTGTGACGTGGGCGAAATTTTCACGTTTACTTAAATATTCGTGCAAACTAAAACTTTCACATCGTTAAATTATACTGGAGCCCACACTGTGGCTTGCCTTATAATTAAATGATGCGATTTCCACGAAAAACGACACAGTGTCTTTACAACAAACCGATAGTGTTCTTTTTTTCTTTGCGAAATATATTTAGTGACACAGTGAAAGGTAAACTCATGTTTAGACCATTAGTTGCCACGCAGAGTAACAAGCTCCGCTGCTTCTTTTGTTCCGTTTCCTTGATCCATCTTCACATAAAAGACACGGCACGCAGAGAGTAAGTAGCAAGTTTATCAGGAATGTGGGGGTGCTCTTCCACCACGCCCACATGCACGGAATAAAAACAATACGTTTTTCTGGGACACACTGGCTGTAATGCGCATGTTGAAGTGAAAAGAAGCCATGCGCGGGTACATCATCACTAAATTTGTCTTTTTATCTAAAGCCCATATTTTTCTTGCTTGGTGGCCTTCCCTTGTAACTGTGATGGTTTCCTCATACAGAGCTGCAGAGTACACACATAGTGGCCACTGTTCGCTGACAAGATGCAGCCGACCGTAGCGTTCGGTCATTAATTAAGTCGGTCGAAGTTGTCGCTGAAAGGACGTTATCGTTATAGCGATGTATCTATGCTGTTTATTTTTTGTTTTACATCGCTATCGGTCAGGCATGACTAACGCATGAGACCACAGCTTCATGCTTGGCTCCCCACTCTCCCGGAATTCATAAATCTGAATAGCGCTTCAGTCTTTCGGTACATAGTTTATTAAATGGCACAAAAGAACCCCATTGCTTGTTATAAAATGGATCTAGTATAGGGAACCCAAGCTCAAGTTTGCGGAGCGACGACAGCGCCGCGCTGTGGCTCTGGAAGCAAGCGCTGGTGAAATTGGGGATAAGCGCGCCAGAGGGCGCGGCCGATTTAGCCTGTTTCACCGACAGCCGACAGCGGCGGTACACGTGCGCACGCGTTCTTGGGTCGGTGCGGGGAACTTAAACGCTGTGCGGTGAGCTTGGCACGCTGAACCAAGAGGCTTGCATTGCAAAGCTGCATTTCCGCGGTGGTAGAAGCTACCATACGAAAGCGGAAGTGAGGTCCAAAGTATTGCTGTGCGCCACGGCAGTGCAGACAGTACCAAGGCACGCGATCCACCTGTAAAACTGATTCGGTTCCCGGACAAGTCGTACGAGAGAGAAAGTACACAAGCTTGGATCACCGCAGTTAAAAAAAAATAATGTTCTAACTTTGTCTCGCTTTCCGTTTTGGCTGACTCAGTTCTTCACTTGAAATCGTTTGTTTCGACTACCTGAATCAGTACGTAACGCAGCGCGTGCATGCAACGACTGCAGTAGTGATTGCTCGCCGTCTCCTCGCATTTTTACATCCAATTACGGTTGTATGTTGAAACAACTTTGTGTTTTCATTCCTTGTGTTTGTGAGACCTAGCTGTCGTTGTTGGATGTTCACACTCACATACTTCATACCGCGGTTAGCGTTGCGGTGTTGGTTGCTTTCAAATGAACTCCGCACATTCTCAAAGGTTCGCTGCGTGCAATTCACGCGTCGGGAAGGCTGCATCATCGCGCCGGAACGAACGCCTGTGCATATTCAGCATACTTTGACATCGGTTTGCTGGTTTGTTCTGTTTTTGTAGCTTTATTAGGCTGATATATATTCAAGCCGCTGGATCTGACTGGCACTTAATACATGAATTGTAGTTGCCACCGTCGGAGATTGTGCGCTTTTCTTTCACGCGCACCGCGCACCTGTACATTGCTTCGAGTGTACGGTTACGGGTGCGCTTTGCGCGAGCTCGTTGCGCACCCGATACCACATCGCGCCTGAAATTCAGCACCTCTCACGCTGAGCCGCGTTCGCGCAGCAAGTCTTATACACCAGTAAAGCCGATATTCTCATAAAAAAGGAGTGCAAGCATGAAGCGAAAAAAGGGGAAAAAAAAGACAGACGGGGCGAGCAGTTCAACTTGCTTCGCATCGGTTACTCTTGAGACGAACTGGTCAGATATGGTCGCTGAAGCGTCAGTGGGAATATCCAGGAAAGAGACGTCGATGGTGATGTTGGTGAGCGGCCGTACACGAGATAGAAAGGCGAGTAGCCAGTAATGCGTTGGACAGCGGTGTTGTGGGCAAACGTCACTGAAGGCAAAATTGCATCCCAGTTGTCATGGTTTGGTCCGATATACATGGATAACATGTCTGTGAGTGTGCGGTGAAACCTCTCTGTCAACCCATTCGTTTGAGGGTGGTAGGCTGACGTCGTCTTGTGCACTGTGCCACTAGTACTCAGTAGGTCTTGAATGATGCCGGAGAGGAAAGTTTTGCCGCGATCACTCAACAGGACGCGAGGTGCACCATGCCGTAATACGATGGCTTTAAGAAAGAAATCGGCGACGTCTGAGGCAGAACTGGTACGCAGAGGAGCCGTCTCTGCGTACCGTGTCAGGTGATCGACGGCTGTCACTATCCATCGATGACCTGTTGGCGTGATGGGGAGAGGTCCAACTAGCTCCAGAGGTACAGAGGACATGACTCGAACCTTCTCAGGCTTTTGTAGTGCCATGACCGTGAAATCTTTGTTTCTCGTTTTTTTCTTTTTTCGTCGCGCCGCGAAAGTTCGTTCACTGCAGTACGTGTTCGCCACTACCAGCATTCACATCTAAACAACAATGATATGTTTTTCAGAGTAGACAACGTGAAACATCGATCGACTGCGTGGCTTCATTTCGCAGTGCATATTGGCCATTAGGTGTGTTTACCGTGTAATAGAATAAAGCTTACCTCTACGTATACATCGTACACGGCATTATCGCGTACTTCGAAACTGCGTTTCGCGTTAGGTCGGGGGTCATTGTCGTCTATCGTCTGCTCCACATTGTAAACGGGATTAACGAACTTTTCTGCTTTGATTGCGTTTGCTTTTCGAAGTGCCTGTCCAGCTGGGAGATCTTTTTCAAGCTATACATAGCGAAGCTCTGCACGTGCAACGAAGCGAGCGGCAGCGTGGTGGAAAGAAGGGAAAACGCGCAATGTATACCCCCCAGTTTCTATTTTTCTGCCAGAGATGGCGCTGCCTGTCAAGAGTCGCAGCGCCACTAAGCCGTGCTTTGGAAGCCTATAGTCATTATGTGAGAGACAAATTTACTTTAATATTTCCAACAAACCGCACACGTTGGGAGGTGCTTTCAGTGCGCATACGAATGGTCAGCTGGATATGAATGGTGCGCATGCCGATTCCATAGTTCAAAATTCAATTGTATTACAAATATATAAAGTGCACCTATAACACGTCTGATTGTAACAGACACATTTCATCCGATGTTACAGTAATCTTCACAATCGGAAACTTTCACCAGGCGCTTGACTAGAAGACTTCAAAGTATTTTTGTAAATACAGGATATTTTCTACGGTATAGTGTAGCGCGAAACATCATTCAAAATTCAACAACATATCTTAATACTTAAGGTACGACGACAATCCTTTATTAAAATACAAGCGAGGAAATGTTCAAAGACTTCCTCTCCTAGCGGACATATTCTGAGGCTGTCTAATATACCAATGAACTCTTTGCGAATTAGCCGGAGTTTCAACCACAGTGCCGCTGCGGTCTCATCGTCAAATGAAACCTTCTGATCCATTCCTTATTGACACTATTATCGAAGCACTAACAGCCCTACTTCGCCCGGAGCTTTGAAAAACCGGCGAAGCCGAAAGCAGAGAGCCGCTATGAGACGGGAGAAAGGACCCCCCACGAGGTGGTCTTACGTTTGACAAGGTTCCCGCTGCTTCTCTGGGAATCAGCAGTCGCTTTGACTTTCTGACGTGCGTCTATGATCATAAACAGAGTAGCCGAATCCAAAGGCCGCGAGAGCCATTTTGCCTGCTCGAACACTTCTAAGATTCATTGCTTTCAAAGGTGCGACCAGCCTTAGAGGGATTCAACGAGCGAATTCAGCCAAACTTAACAGATTATTAGTGTGGTCGCAATTCCGCAACCGCGCAAAACGAAGCGAAATACTCGCGAGTGTAGTTGAACAACTGCGCTGAGGTGCAGATACGAAGCCGCTGGCGGAGGTGATGACACTCATAGCCCAGACGGCACTGAACTAGTACTGCGCCAATACCATGACCTATACCATTTCAGTACGGATCTCTCATTAGGTACAGCAGGGTCAATGTGGGCCATTAGCGGGGAAGTGTCCACCGCGGTGGAACAGTGGCTACGGTGCTCGGCTGCTGACCCGAAAGTCGCGGGTTCGATCCCGGCCGTGGCGGTCACATTTCCATGGAGGCGAAATGGTAGAGGCGCGTGTACTGTGCGATGTCAGTGCACGTTAAAGACCAGCAGATGGTCGAAATTTCCAGAGCCCGCCACTACGGCGTCTTTTATAATCATATCGTGGTTTTGGGACGTAAAACGCCAGGTAGCAGTATTTATAGCGGAGAAGTAGCGAGAAGTGTAAGCTGCTAGAAATCGGAAGCTTCTTACGTGTCCCAGGAAAGTGGGACGTCTTGTTTTAAAAGCCTCGCATGGTGTGCGAAATTTTCAAGGAGCGTCGTAAATACGAGCACAAGCCGATAAAGCAACGAACATATTTTGCAGGTCCGGCCACAGCGAAGTTCTGCGATTATTTTACCCGGGTCTGGTTGTGCACAGTTAGCATCGACGAAATGGCCGAACACTGTATTTTGGTAGCGCCTGAAGGGGCGTTTGGAGAAGTTAAATTGCAGGCCAGCACGACTAAAACTGTCTAAGGCTATGAGACGCTTTCGATATGGGCTCCAATTGTTAGGGAAAAATGATCACACGTTCCAAGTTACATAAACAGGTGAGTCATTCAAAGCCACTATACAAGTGAACAGGTTAACCGCCTAAGGCCACTAAACAAAATGTCGATCATGCGCTCAATGGTGGCCCAAGTTTGACAAAAGCCGAATGGCACGACTGACTCGGTAGACGCCCTCAAATGTTACAAATGGCGTCTCTTAATGGTTCATATCGTCAACCGCAATCTGGCAACGTCCTGAGCTTAAGTCGGTCGTATAGAAACAATGGGTGCCATAGAGACAATCAAGGCCGTCATCAGTGCGGGACAGAGGGCACGTGTCTTTTTTTTGGCAATTTCGCTAAGGTGTCGATAGAAAATCGGCACGAGCCATCTTTGTTTTTGATCAGCCCGATGAATGATGCCCAAACACTGAAGGATGTTGAAGTAAAAGCAGCGCAAAAAGACGCCGACAGGAGAAGTTGCGCGGAACTAACAACTATTGGGTTTACTACACAGGAGGGAATAAATACAAGTAGTCCTACCGCGTACGCACCATCACGTTACGGATAATCGTCACACTTTTCGGGCAGACTGAATTCGCAATCGGGAAGATGGATGGATGGGGTGGAAATGCAAAGATCATGTTTTTTTTTATAACGTGAAAAGCTTCTATAATTTCTTCTATGGCTCCGAGAAAATTGGGACAAATATCTGTAACGTGATGGTGCGTGCGCAGTCGGAATAGTTGTATTTATTGTTTTCTGTAAAATAAATCCGCCAGCTGTTAGTTCAGGGCCTGTCCTCTGTCGCTCAACTTTTCGTGTCGCCGTCTTTTTGTGAAGCTTTTACCATGAAGATCAACCAGCGAGCCCATTTTTACACGCTACTGTAGGATAGATCGATGATGTTCATGGCGAGCATTTTCTTACTCAGACTGGCTAATTTGACTTCAATATTATCCTCAGGTTTGTGCTGATGTTATGACTTTTTCGGTGTCAGTGGTTTTCGGTGTCAGTGGCCATCTTTTTCGTTCTCTCAATTTTTCCTTTTTCCGTGTCTCCTTACTGCTTCGCCGGTGCAGGGAAGCAAATCGAATATTCATCTTCCGGTGTACCTACTAGCATTCTGCATGACCTTTACCTGCCTCTCGGCATCTCTCCTGCTCTACCAATTATAATACCATTCTTTCGCTGTTAGGTAATACTAAAGACGAGCTTTTGTAAAATAACGTTTAAAAAGTAAACCATTGCGCACAATTCATGTCAAATTGTGCTAGTTCAAAACAAATAGAAATAACATTCCTGTACGGTAAAGAGAACAGCCAGCAGCAAGAACAAGAGCGTCAAGGCTAAATTTCCCGGGCCAGTTTTTATAGGACTTTCTATATTAAAGTTGTCACCAAATGCCACAGATTTGGTGCCTAGCTAGTCAGGCAAAATGAACGTGTTTTGCATAAAATGTCGTCCTTGGCCACTGACGTGTTTTATAAAATATTTGCCGGCTGAAGTATTGATAGTTTGATTACATTTAATGTATAATATAAAGTAGAATTGAAAGCACTTGACCAACAGGTAAATTCTGTATAACAAAATTTTTTGTATATTCCGAGAATTCATGTGCGAAAAATAAGCACTCGTGATGAGCACACGTAACTTATATCCCTAATATCTTAGCATTAACGTATAAATAGTATCGGCAACAACTTAACCTTCTTCGACATGCGGCACAACTAACTAAACCATCCCTTACTTCTCAACATGGCCAGAATTTATGATCTGTCATCATTGTCTGTTGTAATTAATTGTAATAAAGCTAAAATATTTCCCGCAATAGACGCATCACATATTCATTTGCCAAGCATTACATTCCGCTACTCTCGTTACTAATTTTAACCTAGTAACAGTCGGAGAGTTTTGTTGAATTACACGAACATTCTTCACAAAGTGGTATCTATTTGAGACTCTGGCTACGGCGAGGGACAGCAGTCACCCAGTCACTGCTTGTTACTTTTGATGAACGCTGGAAGAAAGCGGTAAATGGACGTAGAAAAAATTACACCATCTCCCGCTAAAGGGAACCATGTGTAGATGTGAAGCAGCGGGCGCTAACGCTTACACTGGCGGCGGCGTTGACGCTGGCGCTCATCGCAGCGTTGCGCAGGAGAGAAAACTGGGGAGGCGCAAAGCAGTCAGTGATGGAGCAGTGTTTCCTACTGGAACATGCCAATCGCTGCTAATGGGCAATGAGAGACCGAAGACTCCGACTGGACACAGAGACCCGCACTCCGCTTTTAGTTAACGCGCACGCTGCGAATTTTTATTGTTCAACAACGCACAGGAGAAATCTCCCACCGGCACCACCTTGGAGGTCAAGATCCATTGCCATATATACGGGGTGGCCAGTGAACGGTTGTGCAGCGCGAGCAGTCGGTTTTTTCAACCAAGAAACTCGCTAGCAGACGCTGCCGGCGTCGGCGTCGCGAGGCGAGAGAGGAGGGGGGGTGCGTAGGAGAGGGGGGGACGCACATGCGCAGTGGGAGTGGGGACGCCGCGGGCAGGTATGCCTATAGGAGAGAGGGGGGAGCGTAGGAGAGGAGAGAGAGGGGGGGGACGCGCATGCGCAGTGGGGAGTGTGGACGCCGCGGGCAGGGGATGCCTAGAGGAGAGAGGGGGGAGCGCAAGAGGGGGAGAGAGGAGGGGGAGGCGCATACGCAGTGAGGGTGTGGTTGCCGCGGGGAGGGATGCCTAGAGGAGAGAGAGGGGGAGAGGAGGTTTTTTATTTTTATTTTTTGAAAGGGTTTGCGCATGCGCAGTAAGTGTGGTCACGCCGGCACACCACCACCGGATTAAGCTTCGCCATAAGATGCTTCACATCTAAAAAAAGCCGGCAGAACCCAGGCACTGTGGGAATCGATGTAATGCGAAGCAGCCAGGAAGGAGCAAATCATGCTTTACATAATTTGCATGTCATGTTTTACTTGTTAGGACCTGTCATTTATGTTCGTGATACAGTCATGTCACTGAATACCAAATTTGGTGTATCTCAAGCTAACGAAACGGCCGCGAGCACGCCATGAGCGTGGCATGCAAGTCGACGCACATGACAAGTCATGATTTCCATATTACCACTTGTCATTTATGTTCGTCATACAGTCACGTGACTCAATACCAAGTTTGGTGTATATCAAGCTAACGAAACGGCCGCGAGCGCGCCATGAGCGTGGCATGCAAGTCATGTCCCTCATGACATGTCATGATTTCCATATTGCTACTTGTCATTTATGTTCGTCATACAGTGACGTCACTCAATCCCAAATTTGGTGTATATCAAGCTAACGAAATGGCCGCGAGCGCGCCATGAGCGTGGTATGCAAGTCATGTCGCTCATGACATATCATGATTTCCATATTGCCACTTGTCATTTATGTTCCTCATACAGTCATGTCACTCAATACCAAATTTGGTGTATCTCAAGCTAACGAAACGGCCGCGAGCACGCCATGAGCGTGGCATGCAAGTCATGTGCCTCATGACATGTCATGATTTCCATATTACCACTTGTCATTTATGTTCGTCATACAGTGACGTCACTCAATCCCAAATTTGGTGAATATCAAGCTAACGAAATGGCCGCTAGCGCGCCATTAGCGTGGCATGCAAGTCATGTCGCTCATGACATGTCATGATTTCCATATTGCCACTTGTCATTTATGTTCCTCATACAGTCATGTCACTCAATACCAAATTTGGTGTATTTCAAGCTAACGAAACGGCCGCGAGCTCGCCATGAGCGTGGCATGTAAATCAAATCATGTTGTTCATGACATGCACGTCCTTATTTGCATATTACCATCTGCCATTTATGTTCGTCATACAGTCACGTCACTCAATCCCAAATTTGGTGTATATCAAGCTAACGAAACGGCCGCGAACGCCCCATGAGCGTGGCATGTAAATCATACTTTTCATGACAGTTTAGTCATGATTTTCATGATATGACCAGCCATTTATGTTCGTCATACGGTCATGTTATGCCATACCAAATTTGGTATAAATCCCATTAACGATACGGCCAGCAGAGCACAAAGTCGTAGGCGGCTAGATAGATAGATAGATAGATAGATAGATAGATAGATAGATAGATAGATAGATAGATAGATAGATAGATAGATAGATAGATAGATAGATAGATAGATAGATAGATACGCTCAAACTCGCCGAAGTTCGCTAAGAAATGCTTCGCATTTAAAACCAAGAATGTTTTGGTCAAGTTTTAGGTAAGCTGCTGAAGATTCAAAACCGTAACCTACAGCACGCGGTGAGAGGGCAAGTGGTGCTCCTAGCGACGAAGCCTTAAGCGACCATAAACGCGTCGAAAGCTCTCCAGGAGCGCAGGAACATCCGCGTTCTCATAAAGTTGGCTCTGAACGACCTCTCTTACGAGTTCTTGTCAGTGCCAAGTAGTGCAACTCGTCGCTTTCTATAAGACACGTTGTTGTCGGTTCAGGTCGTTCCTATGTGTTTGAGCGTAAGTCAGACCGGCCCTCGGTGCTTTTAATGGAGGCTGAGTCAAGTACCGTGCTCTGGGCCTAATTAGCTGCAAGCCCGCTTCTCGAAGTCAGGTGAAATGTGTGACGGCAGTGTGCACTTGCTCCGATATTGTGGTTTCAACCTGTATTCTGTTGTGTCAACAGAGGCTAACGCCCTACACTGATTTCAGCCTTCTTCTCTAAACAAAAGATAGTCTTACTACAGTGTTGCTTCCGGGAAGTATTTAATGTTATCTCAACTATAGATCCGGCCTTACGTTTACCTCCAGTGCACCAGTGCTCCTTTACCTCCAGAGTTTCTCCTGCAGAGGGCGCTTTCTGAGTCATCATTTTGTACATAGAGTACAGCAAATAAGTTACGCGGAAGCCTTCAATACGGACTAAAATTCATAAAAAAACCATCTCCAAGGTTAAGCTTCTACTTCAAGAGTGGAACGCTAGAGCGTAGTCGAGGCCTGTTCGCATCAGTTTCTGATTCGCTTGCAATACGTTGCTTCTCTAAGGACTCCTGAACTATGCATATATGCAACTCACGTAGGTCATTGTAGACTCTTCTATGGTGCCTACTCCAAGAAGAGTTGCAAATCACCCACGAGGGCACAATTCACCCTTTCGCGAAGTAGGGAAGTGCTCACTACGCATCTCTAAGGTAATATACACACCTACGTAGTTGTAAAATTTGTTGTTCATGTGTCTGACGATAACTTCAGCTAAGGCCACTGCGATGGTGAGTAGCTTTAAACCACTCGCTCATTATGCATTTCACATGTTGCGACGTTCGATGCGATAGTATACTTCTATCAAGCCATTTGTCAAATGGATTATTGAATTATTTTATATTTTGTAATTTGGGATCTATAACCATTTTTTAATATATGTGTTAACTTCTACCCCTCCCCTCTTTACAGTGCTTACGCCTTGAGAGCATCTTCAATAAATAGGTAAATAAATAAATGTATAAATAAATAAACAAATACCGCGTCTGTCGACGCGACTCCTCGCCGGACATGATGCTTGTCTTGTGTCCGCTTGAAGCAGTTTTAAGCGCCGGCTGGGCTTTGTGGTAGAATACTTGACTGCCACGTAGAATGTACTGGTTCGATTCTGGCTCACACTATTTTTCATTCTTTCCATGCAGCGAAATTTTTCGCACAGGGACAATGCATCCGACGTCGATACCTTGCTTCCTGCGACATAGGCTCTTAGCGCTATCGTGTTAAAAGAACCCATTGCCTTCAAATAAAAGGAGAGTAGTGTCCATGTGATTAAAATCAATTGATTGTTAACCACATGGTTAGCTCAGACGGTACGACGACCGCTATCGAAATTGCGTTGGTCCCGTACTCAAATCTAGGAGAAATGCAAATCTTTCGTCAACTTGTGAGCTTTTTTTTCTGTAAAACTTGTACCTTTTTGGTTAGGAGGATGATTTCTAAGGCAATAACGTTCCCGCAATTAGTAAGTAAATTTTGCAAACGGAAAAGTTTTACATTAGTAATTCTGCAACAACATTCAGATACCCTTATTCGTTTTGGTGCATCCATTCAAATATAAAACCTTCGGGAATTCGATGCTCGCATTCTAGGGCTTAAGAGAAGTTTTTCTTTATATTAAAGCCTGTTCAATGAGATACAAATAGAAAGGTCATGTACCTTGCATATTTTTGCGTATAGTACACGTATTTCACAGAATCGTGATAACATATTTCATTGAAACGTTTTTGTTGTAAACAAAAAAAATTTAGAAAAACAATCTTTAATTAGTGAAAATCGCTTTCAGAAATTTTCAGTAGATCACTAGTACTAGCATTCTTTTAAATGTAACGCACAAAATTTGCTGCAGTGATGTTTACTGAATGTGAAAAAAGGGTTGCTGATCCCTTCTTTATAGGAATCGGTTTAATGGGAAAGTGAAAGCTATCTTTCCAGAAGTAGTTCATTGTTCATTGCGCATTGAAATGCGAGAGCTTGTACAATCTATATTGGTAACTGGCAGCTGTAGCGCACTTTGGCGGAAGTGAAACCACGTTGACGCCTAGTGTCACATCTCCATCCCGGTGACTAACGCCCATGATCATGTTTTAACGCGTGGGGCAACTGAAGTTGTTAACATCCACCTGGACACAGCATATGGTCAATCCCTCTCAACAATAACATCAACGACAACGAGCACATAATAAACACTGGCACTCGGTATGAACTCCTTCAAAGAGTCGTCACTTGAAAAGAGAAACGGGAAGGTGTGTTTTCCCCAGTAATAGGGTAGCCTACGCCTGTGCTCATGCCATTGTTCTTTCGCTGGCATTGACACGCCTTAACTGCGTCGTCACCGAATCGCTCCCTATCGGCGCTCGTTAATGTGATGACGCAGTGTTCACCGCTCACAGACGGGACAGGGCCTTGGAATCCAAGCGAATAGTGCGAGAGAGAATGTGTTGGATGGATATATATGGCGTGTTTGTGCAGCCTTGTACATATGCGTCGGTAGTTCAGCAGGTAGAGCGCCCAGCACCTATTGTCGCGGACCCAGAGGTCGTGGATACAATTCTCAGATTTGCGTCAATGAAACTTTTTCTTCTACTTTTCTTTGTCATTCTTTAGTGCAAATTTTATCAACGTGCTATCTGCGACAAAAATACGTCCGCGAAGTCTTGGTTGACCACGGCATAAAAAACCTCCGTTTTTTGTGCCGTGGTCAACTGATGCGACCAACGCAAAAAACTGGTGAGAGTTTTTTGCGTAGGTCACAATAAGGCTCTAAGTACAAAATATCGCAGACCCTTAAGCTTCGCCTTTAAGAGTTGAACGCGATAGCGATATCCCGTCCCTAGTGCGTACTTCAATCACTTAGTGCATACTATGTAATGGGTAGTATGCTTTAAACCAGGAGCAATTATGCGCGGCAAATCTGGGAAATGTTTTCGAACTTGCTATGCACCCACTACGTGGTGTTAAGGGAATACGAGCAGTAAGGTGTGTGCCGTTTGTAATGGGTGGCTGGCTTTAAAATATGAAATCGTTATGATAGTCACATATTCTGACGCCCGATGGCAATGTACGCTTGTACCACGCAATCTTCCTGGGATATTATATGTTATATTGCGACGCCTATACCGGGTGTTCAAAGTTAAGCTTTCTCGTTTTATTAAAATTCAGCACTGGGAAGAACATGAAAACCACCTTTGCAGATAACTTATACATCCAGGGGGGACACGCAATGAGACAATAATTATCGCTTTCAGGTGCCCAATTAACTCAGATTCAATAATTAACTTTTTAGTGATTGCAGCAAGAAAGCATGTTTGTATTGAAAAGTTTGAGGCAGTCGCATTTATACACAGTTCCATTTGGAAGAATTCCTCTAGCATGTCTGTGTTCCGAGATATCCCGCTGCAAAGTTTAATTGTGGTTTACCTGATTACGCATGCGAGACAGTCAGCGGCGGCGCAATCTCCTCCCCGGTGGGCCGTGGCAGTTGCTTGCGTCGTTTAATCTGATAACGGGTCGAAGGCACAGGCAAGGATGATAACGGTTACCCTTTTGCTACTGGCTGGCGATAGCAAGCAATGACTGTTCGTCACATCGGGGAGGAACATTGCGCTGATCCACAGCACCCTGCATGCGTAATCAATTAAACTTTGCAGCGGGATATCTCGGAGCACAGACATGCTAGAAAAATTCTTCCAAATGGAACTGTGTATAAACGCGACTCCCTTCAACTTTTCAATATAAACATGCTTGCTTGCTGCAGTCACTAAAAAGTTAATTAATGAATCTGAGTTAATTGGGCTCCTGACAGTGATAATTATCTTCTCACTTTGTGTCCCCCCAGGATATATATGTTATCTGTAAAGGTGGTTTTCATGTTCTTCCCAGTGCCGAATTTTAATAAAACGAGAAAGCTTAACTTTGAACCCCCGGTATAAAGGACGCTTGCGTTTGCGAAGCATGGAAGTTATTTTCACTGCATTTCCAAGCAGAGGAAGTTATTTTCACAGCATTTCCAAGCAGAGGCACGGCTGTGTGGTAGAACACCTGCTTGCCACGCAGACGACCCGGGTTCGATCCTCACTCGGACCCGAAATTATTTATTTTATTTGCATCTTTCTCGATTTTTCGGTCACGGACAAGATGATGATTTTTCGCTCACAACCAACGACGCCGACACCGACGCCGACACCGACGCCGACGCCGACGCCGGAATTTCTGCGAAACGAGCTCTTTAACGCTATCGCGTTAAAAGGAGAAAGTTTTTTTTTTATGTTCAATCATTGCTACAAAGCAAACAGCAGTAGTGATCACTAACGAAGTTACGTATCCTGTGTGTGCTCA
Organism: Rhipicephalus appendiculatus; assembly: GCA_030522465.1. NCBI lineage: Eukaryota > Metazoa > Arthropoda > Arachnida > Ixodida > Ixodidae > Rhipicephalus > Rhipicephalus appendiculatus. The sequence goes on from JALIZH010011598.1 coordinate 46,312, forward strand.
ATAAACGTTAAATACGCGCAATAATCAAGGCTTCGTAGGATGGGGTTTGAGATTTGGACGGTGCGCTTATTTACTAAAAAGGAAAACTTGGAAATGAAGGACAGCCACGCACGACATTAGTAAATGTATGCGTAAGGAGAAATAAACGAAACGCAAAAAAACAAAATAATAAATATTGGTCAGGTGGACCATATATATATATGGTCAGGTGGATCATATATAAAGCAGGTATTTTACAATTGAGAAGAGTAAACAAATTCAATTTACGCAGAAATGGAAGGTTCAATATCACTCCGATGTATGCTTAAAAAGAGAAAAGCTCATCCGTTTTGCTGAGGTTCACAGCCTAGGAAGATTTCGCGAACATGTAAGACGTTTCAGAAACTTCTGCTTTTCGGAAATTGGAAGCTGCTGTCTGTCTCACACCGACATATCTGTAGGCTGGCACTTATTAGCTCATAACACGTGCGTTCCTTGATTGCGGATGGTTCAGAAATATGACATATACTCATTAACGACATAACGCATAAACGCTGTGCAGCTTTTGCGGAGGACTGTATCTTAATTCTTAGCCCAGGGCAAAATATTTTGAATTAACGTGTACCATACAACACTTTCAAACATATCCGGGACAGGACCATGATGGCCAAAATCCTCCGAGAGTGTCCATATAATTCCTATAGCAAAAACTGCTATTAAAGATTACAGCTTTCTTTATATCTGCCTACATCGTATCATCTCTCTTTGCGATCAACGATCATACTCTCTTTGCGTTTTTTACTTTTTATTACAGTATATAGCAGACGAGCATCGACCACCCAAGCATACGTCTTCGAATATATCATATTTATTACAAAAATAAGATTATCTATGGCTTGTCTGAAATGAAACGACTTCTAGGCGTAGCTTCTCTGAGTACCTGATTTCAGGGGCCGCGTCATATTCGGCGCATTATGCCGCTTCCACAAGTTATTTTTCGTTTCATTTTTTTTATTATTTACAGAATACAGTCAACCCTCCATGAGAATTATTACAGGGGTGGAAAAAATACAAACATTGTACAAGCAAGGTAACGCAATGGCAATACAAAAAGAATACACAGGAATAAAACACACACAGGAGCACCGACATCATCATGTGCAAGTGTCGCGATCACGAGAATTACTAATGTATGCTACATGCAAGCATAGCAATACATTGCCTACAAATTCAAAATATTCAAGAAGATTAAAAAAAACAAAAACGTTAGAGAGCTTTCACCCTTACGCAAGTAGTTTAGCATATAGAACTTGGGGGGCACCGACATGAGATTTTCAACACTTTCTAGAAATTTTTGATGTGTTGGCTGTGCTACAGTTTTGAATCAAGCGCACTTCATTCTCTTATTACGCGATAAAAAATCGAAAAACGGAATGTATTGTTATTGCAGAAGTATTCTTTGAACACTATGCGGTGGTTCTGGCGAAATTTCTCGTTTTCTTTTATAGCAGCGAAGGCTGAGGCATTACTTTTAAAGTAACCATTCAACAACAGCTTTAAAAAAACAAAAGAAAACGCTTCAACCGATGTATTTTTGCGCTCTCGCGGAGCGTAGGTAGGTCTGCTCGGTGCAGCAGCTCGGAAGGGGAGTCCGTTCGCTTAAAGCGGTTACAGATGTATCTTACCCCCCTTCCGCTGTACGCTCTCGAGCATAGCTATGTCAGTATTTGTTGAACGAAAGCACACTATATTCCCATATTCCAGCATCGGTCTTATACAAGTAATGAAAGATAAGGGCTTCGTATCTGTGGTAGCGTAACGTAGCGTCCGTTTTAGAAAAAAAAACAACTTGCTCATTGCCTTTTTCGTCACCTGATGTACATGCGCAGTCCACTTGAGATCAGTTGATATTAAATGCCCTGAATATTTATATTGAGTTGCTGTGCGAAGCGTGATACCATTAAGGGAAAAGGAAATAATAGTTTGCTTTTTTTTCTGATTATGTTCATCCCGACCATTTTTTTTTTCAGAATTTAAAACCATCTGCCTGTCTCGGCACCACTGAGCTACGTTGTTTAGAGAATTGTTAAGGGTAACCTGATCGCCAATGTCTTTGATTTCACTGTAAATCATGCAGTCATCTCAAATAATCTAATTTTAATGTTTACTGCGTCAACAATGTCATCTATGAATAACAAGAACAAGAGCGGAGCGAGAACAGTTCAACACCTGAAACCACCTGAGAACGCCTGAAAGGACCTTAACAGTGTCTGAATTATGTCCATCATAGTGCACAAACTGGTAGCGATCTCAAATGTGCTCACTTATCCATTTAACTATTGGATCATTTGGTAGTTTTTCTATGAGTTTAGTGATCAGTTTAGAGTGGCACACGCGGTCGAAGTCCTTATAAAGTCTAAAAAAATTACATCAGTTTACGATTGTTCGTTTAATGCCAGCCCAAAGTCATGTAGAGCCTCTCCGAGTTGAGTGACAGTAGATAGCCCGCTTCTGAACCCATGCTGAGAAAGAGAGATGAGGTTGTTTTCTTCTACATGCTTACTTGTTATTTTAGCATAATGTGCTCGAGAATATTGCAACTAGTGCAAGTTAAAGAAATTGGCCGGTAGTTGGATGGGACAGAAGTGTCACCAGATTTGTGTAGTGGCACAGCTTTCGCCATTTCCCAGGCCGCCTGAATGCGCTAATTGACTTTGCAAATACGAGATGAAAATACATGCTAATGGGTTCAGCATAATGTTTAAGGAAGGTGCTTGGTATTTCGTCTGGACCACTACTTTTCTTTTCATCAAGATCTAAGAGCAGTGAAAAAATGCCGGGTGCAGTAATATTGAACGATGGAAGTGATCTGCCTTGGCCAACGTGACGCGAACCAGCTGTGATCTTCAGGATGTTATCAGTGCTAAAAACTGAGTGAAAATACGAATTGAAATTATTCGCCTTTATCTTGCCTTCTTCAGCTGGAAACGCGGATAGTGTCGTCCGTTTTACGCTTATGTAGTACCAGAATTTATCGGGTGCGCTTTTGATGAACTTTTGTAGTGTTTGTCCATAAAAGTTCCGTTTCGCGTCTCGTAACTCTCCTTTTAAGAACCATGCTTCACTTTTAAGGTCGATGTTAGCGTTCCTATTTGTGAGCTAACGCGTTCTAGCGTTTTCTTAGTCTTCCTTGCACGCTTGATTATGCGCTTAAGGTGAATTATGTCAGTGATCTACCATTTCTGATACAAAACTCTAGTCTTTCATCGAGGCTATCAAGGCGGCTTACATTTCCCGTTGCCACATTTCATTCTTCCTTAGATACGGACGCATGTCCGTCATTGTTGCCATTGGCAACTGAAGAGTTGCCCTCACAATCACGCGGATGACGGGACGATTCGCGGCTAGGAAGAAGGAAACAGTTGGGAAGGACCATTGCGCAATGTTATGGAAAGAAAGAAAGAAAGAACGAAAGAAGGAAAAAGAGAAAAAAAGAGAGAGAAAGAAAGCAATAAATAAAGAAAGAAAGATAGAAAGAAACAACGAAAGAAAGAAAGAGAGAAAGAAAGAAATAGAGATAGAAAGAAAGAAAGAAAGATAGATAGATAGAAAGAAGGAAAGAAAGAAAGATAGAAAGAACAAAAGAAAGGAAGATAGAAAGAGGGAAAGAAAGAAAGAGAGAAAGAAAGAAAGAAAGAAAGAAGGAAGGAAGGAAAGAAAGACAGAAAGAAAAAGAAGGAAGGAATGAAAGAAAGAGAGAAAGAAAGAAAGAAAGAAAGAGGGAAAGAAAGAAAGAGAGAAAGAAAGAAATAAAGATAGAAAGAAAGAGAGAAAGAAAGAAAGACAGCCAGAAAGAAAGAAAGAAAGAAAGAAAGAAAGAAGGAAAGAAAGACAGAAAGAAAAAGAAGGAAGGAAAGAAAGAAAGAGAGAAAGAAAGAAAGAAAGAAAGAGGGAAAGAAAGAAAGAGAGAAAAAAAAGAAAGAAAGAAAGAAAGAAAGAAGGAAGGAAGGAAAGAAAGACAGAAAGAAAAAGAAGGAAGGAATGAAAGAAAGAGAGAAAGAAAGAAAGAAAGAGGGAAAGAAAGAAAGAGAGAAAGAAAGAAATAAAGATAGAAAGAAAGAGAGAAAGAAAGATAGAAAGAAAGAAATATAGATAGAAAGAAGGAAAGAAAGAAAGATAGAAAGAAAGAAAGAAACAAAGAAAGAATGAAAAAAAGAGACAGAGAGGAAGAAAGAGAGACAGTAGTACGAGGCACGCACACTCCATGCTTTGCATGAACCCATTTTCCTGACAGGGCACGGCCTACTGAATTTTTTAAGAACTCTTAGTTCATTCTCAGTAATGCAGTGCGAAAGAACGGGGTCTGCGTTGTCGACCTGCTAGGATTTACAAGACCTCACGTCGGCTTAATAAAGATAGAACATGCTCCGTCGTCTTTCAAAATGTTGCTCATTTTATTATTCCAGTCATACAACTTCGCGCATTGAATGCAATTGCTGAGCTAGGTTTCCTCTAAATGAATGCAGTGTAGGCTCTGGCGTAAGAAATCAGGTGTCGTAGTAGCGAAGAGTGAAAGAAATGCTTCGCCGCAAAGTCATCGTTTCCGAAAGTAATGCATCTGCTGACGACAAGTTCATAACCAACAGTCTTAACGTACTGACACTTGCAGTTATACTCCGAAGAGTGCAACATATAACACCGTTCAGAAGTCTCCGAAACTTCGAGATCGCGCTACGACATTTTCTTCCTGCTCCTGTGAGCATCAAGTACATACATTAGAGATTCTGGAAATCACATTTTGGGTCACGAAGGCGGATATTCTATGCTTCCAAGCGCATAGTCAAGAGCATGTGCTGTCGGCGGATCATCTGAAAAGGTCTCGCGCTTTAAGCGCATTTGCAATGGCGCCTCGTTTTATCGGAAGCATCTCACAAAAATGTCACTCTCGTTCACGTTTCGCAAGGTTCACGTTTTCCCGAGAATAACAAAAAATCGAGCAAATCAGAGAGGTTTCCAAGAAGGGCAAAGCTGCACAGTAAGTAGGCTGACCACTCTTTGGCAACACCAGCTGTGACACTAATGTCCTGTGGGACAAGACATTGTAAAAGCAGCGCATTGTGGCTAGTACTCTAGGGAGAAAATGTGTACCAGCTGCTGTGGAGCTTCACCAATCTCCTATGGCGTTCGCGAAAAAAAAGTGTTAAAGGCAGAATTTCAAAAAAGAGTAAACTACAAATAAGCGCTGCATTCAAAATTTTGCGAAAAACTTTAATTTTGCAGGCTCAGGGCCAGGGGTCGATGCCCCTCTCGGAGCATGCGGCCTTCTCCGTGCCTGTGGCCTATAAGCGGCACGAGAGGGACCTCCGGCGTTCAGATGATTTCTTTGCCGGTCTGAAGGAGCGGACTGGTTTGGTGGCAGGGGATCGTCGGTCGGGGGAGCTCTGGAAGTCCAGGACCCCTGCCACCGCGGAGAGTATCCGCCAGTAGGGCCATGAGAGCTGAGGTCTCTGCCCAGGCCCGCCACGAAAGTTCGTGGCTGGGGACAGTGCGACGGCACCGTCCCATTGTTTGTCTCCCTCTAGGCACAGGCTGGCTCGAGGACAACGTCGGCAGGTGATGGGGGCGCATAGTGCTGCTCCCAAAAGAGCGTCTCCGAAATCTGCCGACCGAAGCCTGCAAGTTCCTCAAGGGAGGAAAACGAACGGCCAAAAATGTATGGCTTAAAGCGGGGATGGCAGCGCCGCAGAACGGGTGAAACCTTAACGGTCTGAGGAGCGATGGGATCAACCCGACGGAACAGCTCCTTCATGGCCCGAACATACTCTCGCAGACCCTCGCCTGGATGTTGCGTTCGGGCGTCCAGCTCAAGCCGGATACGGTAGTCGTAGTCTACTGGCAGGAACTCTGCTCGGAATGCCGCGACAAACTGGTTCCAGGACTGGAACGGGGGCTGGAGACGTCACCATCGTTCCGAGGCACCTGTCAGGGCAACGGGCAGAACCTGCTGGAGCAAATGGAGCTCTGAGATGCCGTGCACGGACCTGTAAACGGAAAGGTCGTCGAGAAAATCAATGACCTATGTCCCGGTGGCTTGCGCGGTAAACGTTGGAACGTCCAACTTTGGCAGGGCCGTGGGCTGCGTGCGCATGAGAGCATCGCGCACGAGAGCAAAACCGTCCGCGAACCAAGCCCTGAGGGTCTCGAGAGGAGGCACGGGTGGATCCCGAGACGATGAAGCAGTCTCGCTAAGTGATGACCGCTGACCACCAGTTTCTGCCGCGCCATCAGCTCCCGCCTTGTCCTCGACTCTAGGCCTCTCCGCATACGTCCTCGAGGCTGCTCGGCAAGTCGAGCGGGTGTCCATGGAAAACAGAAATGTGCTCACGCAAGACGAAGCTGCAAACAAGACCTTGAAACACAAGAAACACACCACAGAAGCTAACAAGAAAAAGGAAAAAGACTCGCGAAGAAGAATCTAGGCCTGTCCCAAGATGACATCGGTGTCCCTCTCCGAGAAGTACCAGCCAGCCCCACTTTGGGTTCCAAATGTGGGCTCAGGGCCAAGGGTCGGCTGAAGCCCTCAGAAAGTACACGGAGGCCGAGGGAGAAAATGCACCTTTACTGCGCGGAGCCCCGGGCTCGACTGCCGGCCACCGTTCCGCCGTGGGCGCGTGAGCTCGTGTGCCCGAGCTATGCATCATGTTCACAAAAAAACCAGAGCGTTACCCACATTATAAAGAGCTTAGCCACAGGGTACATGACATAGGTTCCAGTCTAAGGGCTCATAAATGTATCAGGTTGGTGGGGCCTTGTGTATGGTGTAAATACCTGCGTACAACAGATAATATTTTGCACATTTGTATAATAGAATACAGCTGAAGTCATACATTCTGCGAACAACATTTTGCTTACTTCTTGAGGTTTCAATAAAAGCTATTAATTGGTCACCGATTGTGGGCGTATGTGTGTGCGTGCGTATGTGTCTTCGTATGTGTGTGATGGTGTCTTAACGAGCCGTGTGTGTTATACATCAACCGTCCCATAGCAGTTAAATAAATAAATACGGGCTATTTGGTCATTCGAACACACATGCATCATGGCAGCGCTAAATTAAAACAGGATACATACACATAGAAAAAGGACGGCAATTGTGTGAATAGTGTCCCCTGTGTCTTTCTTGCTGCCAAGACACATAATTGTACAAACAGCTTCCACATTGTTTACAAAGTAAAAAATACTGCTGACACGAATATGCGGAATCGTGTACATAAGAAGCCCGTTACTGTTCCACATATATATTTCATACCCTATGAGGACTACACACACCTTAGGAAAAACCTTTTGCTGTTGCGCACTATTACAGCCGCTATGGCGGTACGGTATTCTGATTAAGGGTAGTGATCAATGGAATGGTTCATAGGACTCCGCTCTCACTGCCTGCAACTACACGCTGTATTTTCTACTGATATGCACACAGAACCACAGTAAAATGCACCCTTGTGTAGCACTCGGGCCATCTTCTTCTCCTGTGTTCGTTTCTGCGCTATGCATTCTTCTTATCAATGGCCAACCAGCACGCCCAAATCTTATTCATTCTGAAGTATACACAGTTTCTAATGGCGGCTATTAATTGTCTATTGTGGCGCCGATTTCACTGAGGCTTGTTCATCAGAAATGTTTACTCGTGAGCAAATGTCTACTTAAAAAGTGAAGCTCTGCTTTTACATGACCATGCGTGTAAATGGCAGAGACAAGTTAAAAAAAAAAACTGAAATTTCACGATTGTTTAGGTCAGTGATTCTCAAATGAGTGTTCGCGAAGCCAATTTTGGCGGTCCACGCGTACTAAAGCTTATACGCGTGGATCGCGGGTATCACCCGCGTACTAAAGCTTATAAGCACTTATCGAAGATTATCAGCTTTTCTCTTTAGCTTCCCATTACTGCCGTTGGTAGGCTTCCTGAAAGGAACGTTGATTGCATTGAAAAAACTATCAATTTGAGACATGAAGAAACAAGTCAAGTAATGCTCCTAATTAGCCGTAGCACGCGGGAGAAATTAGACGGAGCCAATGAAGACGATCGCTTCTAAAATTGGCAGCCGTTGGGGTCTTCGACTGCTGCGTAATTCCGAAAGGAAGGAGGTCATCCGCTTGACGACGCAGCTGTTTCTCTTCTTCTTCGCTCGCACGCCAGGTTGCCGATGACAGGACCACGTTGTCTGGAAGTACTTCGTTGCACTCTCCCCTCCTCGTTAGCAGCTCAGGAAGCTGAGCACTGACACTGAGATCAAGAGATAGTCTACAGATGTGCGGGAGTTTCTCTTTTTCGAGTGAGTGCTTTGGCAATTAGAAGCAACGGGACATTGCCTGCAGACACCACCTGCATAATGTTCGCTTTTCTTGCATGTCGCATGTTGTTCCTAGTGTACATAAACACTCAGCGTAACCAAGTGTTACCCGATGTTCTGTTCAGTCGGTCAATTACGGAAAAAGTTGTATTGCTTTTGTTGGCCTATTAAGGCCTTGAATAACATGGCACCAAGCTACACTTATAGTTATCAGAAGTTTTCATCGCTTGTGTCTCATAGTCGGAGAGCCGTGCCAATGAAAGGCCATGAAATTGTTTCGCAAATAGTTTCCCATGCAATTTTCTTTCTTCGTATACGATGGTGTGAGGCACAAGTGTCAGCATATTTATGAGGAACTTACTTTTACAGCGAACGCTGTTATGAGATTACAACAGGAGTCGATTTTGACGCCGTAGTTGTCCGCCACCACACCACCGCCGGTGTCCGTAACAACTATCACGCGAATCAAGAAACAAACTTACTAAATAAAGCATACCGAGGAGAGAATGGGAATCGAGGCCGGGCCCTCCGCGTGGCAGGCCAGTACTCCACCACTGACCTACGCCGGTGCTTGAGAACGCCGTTGCAAGCTGACTCTATGCAGGCTTCACGTCGTGTAAGGAATAGCGTTAACATGTGTAATAAAGCGTTATGGAACAGTGAAGTAACAACCAGGCATCACAACATGCGAATTGCGTAACCAGATGGTCGTTGAATGCTTCAACCCACTAGAAAAGCCTCAGGCATAATTCTTCATTGTCGTCAGCCACAGCATCAACTAAGTGCACATAATGCCTTACAGGTGTGCAGCGGGTACCACGCTTTTCCGAAGAATGGCGAATAATGGCATAGTGGACGCTTTCGCACTACACAATAGTTATGAGGATTCATAGCGTAGTGGGTACCATGCAAGTTTGTTTGGGGTAGTTGCAGCAAGAGTGTTTTAAAAAGGTTCTAGAAAGGCCGCTCTTCTAGCTTTCGCTGTGACTGTGCTGCGTGTACCGCGCAGGCCTGGCGGTTTTTTGTACCATACTACGCATGTTATGTGTTATTTTCAGAATGCCGCTGTAGCAGACTAAAGTAGATACACGATAGCATCACGTTTGCGTAGGTGACGCACGCTTAAATATATGAAGCGAGTAAAAAAAATGCGCTTGAGACAACAAATGCAAGCCCCTTTTTTAAAAAAAAAAGATGGTTGAACGCGAAGCTTTCTCGCATGGGAATTGTATCAAATTAAAAGTACGAAGCACACTACCACGTAACGAACCCAAGAAATGCTGAGCGACCCGATGCAAATCAAATTTGATTTCATTGCTTGCTCAGCATAGCATTTTTAAGCGCGGTGAACTTCAGGGGCCCGCCGTGTCGTCCATGTATGCATCCATGTGGTGTGATCACGGTCGTAGTAAAGCGCTGAATGCAGGCCATAATATCGCTAGCAAAGCTCAAAGCCAGGTTAAAGTGAATGAACACGTTCTGAAATATCGTAATTAACATAAATAACCAAAACGCAAGCACAATAATTCACAAAGGATCGCTAAAAGCTTTCTGGAAACCTGCGGCAGACTCCATGGCCACGCAAGAGAGGGCGCCACCACCTCCTCGAGCGAGCGAATGCCCATCTCCCTAAGCTCCATCGGTGCCGTGTCGCTGCATCTGATGGGGCAAACAGCCTGACAGAACTCGCTGAAGATTACACGTATCTCAACTGCATGTCAAACAGGGAGTCGATAAAACGGCGGGAAAAGTATCGCACATGTCGCATATCCAGTTTTCAAGACTCTACTAGTGCTGGGGAAGCCTCACCTGCTTACCTTAAACATTGGCGTCATCGACGCTTTGGTAAAGGGAGCAGTGGAAACTCTTCGAACGGGAATCGCTGGGTGCCCGTGAAACGCACTTTCTCAGGTTTTGTAGTAGTGAAGATACTATAGGTTGTTTTTACGGTTGAAGTTAACGACGATATATTTGGTTAAGTAGCATAGTCTTTATTTTAGATCATGTAGCCGTTGATTACAGGCACACAATTTCACAGACGACTCAACACACAGTGTAAAGCCACTGACGGTCTATAACAGAATTGATGTACTGGATGGTCAGAGGCGCTGCCATTGTAATGCGGACAACTCCGAACGAGGTCAACGGCAACCTACCCAACTTCAGCTCCCTGAGCGATTACGCGTACCCTCTGATACCCGAAGTTCTCCCCAAGGAGAACGCCGTGGAGGAGAGACTAGTTGCGCCTCGAATGCCAGTCACGTGTATCTGGCGCCTGACTCACAGTCGCGGTGATGCGGCTTCAAGGTACATAATCATCCTTCATTCACTCACACATGAACGGCAGTGGAGGCCTAATCAGTCGCTCCTCCCCGTCGTTCACGTTAGGTAGACCTTCCAGCATTGGCAGTTACACGCAACCACTTGCGGTGCTAAGGTGAGGAAGGTGTCCTTTCAGCTGGATCTCCTAGACTAGCTGGAGTTCACGTCGAACGCCTTGCCACGCCCATCGTGCGAGCGAATGTCCGACATTGAGGAAACCGTATTGTCGGCAAGAGTCGATCGCACACGTCAAGCGTAATTCAATGCAGATATACACTGTTCGTCTGGGTAGCATGACGGTGCTGTTCTCATTGTTCTTATCAGTGCCACTGCTAATGTAAAATGAAGTCTTCTACGATACGTATGTAATGCGAAAATTTTCTATTATGTGCGCGGATGAGCGTACAGTTTCATTGAATAAGTTGGCTATTATACAGTGCGTTTGCGACGCCCACAGACAAGTCACTGCGACATAGAAAGCTTCGCTTTAATAGCTGAACATTAGAAGAGAGATTGCGCATGGACACATGCACACTGACACGCACGCACACGTATACACGTATGTTTGACTCACATTCACTTAAACTACAGTGTGCACTTGGTTATTTGGGTTCATGTAGCCGTGTTACACTCTTCCTTTCAGCCCTTAAATGATGTCCATGAGAAGCGTTGTTTTGACGTATGGGCACTTTAGATTGGACCTTGCCTTAGCGAAGATCACCGAAAGAAAGCACTGTTGAATATATATATTTAAAACAAAATGAGGGTATTTTACGTGACCTGCACGCAGGGGCTCCGGAAGTATATCTGATGTGTGGGGCGACGACGTCCGTGGGCCGATGTCGCATCATGTATGTGTGTATATATATATATATATATATATATATATATATATATATATATATATATATATATATATATATATATATATATATATATATATATATATATATATATATATATATATATATATATATATATATATATATATTGTGGTTTGGTCAGTACAGAAGTTTCGTCCTTATCTGTACGGCCGTCAATTCACTATTGTAACAGACCACCACGCCTTATGCTGGCTATCTACATTGAAGAACCTGTCCGGGCGCCTGGGTCGGTGGATTCTACGCCTGCAAGGGTATCAGTTTGAGATTATTTACAAATCTGGCAAAAAACATCAAGACGCCGACGCTCTTTCCCGTTGCCCACTACCTACGGCTCCGCCCGACACTCCCGCAACCGTTCCAGACAACACCAGTTTGGACGTCACTTCTAGTTCAGTTGCCTTGCTCGCCTCACTGGACCAGCTGCCCGCCGACGACGAGCAACCATTCAGCTCTCGCCAGCTCGCTGACCCGTACTGTCGGCGCATCATAGACCACCTCTATGCAGCTTCGCGTCCACCCAACGCACGGCTTCGTCGTCAACTCTACCAATTTAAGCTATATATATATATATATATATATATATATATATATATATATATATATATTGTAGCGAAGCTTTGGAACCATACAGTGGGCCATCCTCTTCGACGAGAAAGAGCAGCTCGTGCTGAGAGTCGGTATATATATATATATATATATATATATATATATATATATATATATATATATATATATATATATATATATATATATAAATTGGCTTGAGCGGACGAACGTACAAAAACTTTTATTAGTTCCAACGTTTCGGCCGGGGTCCGGCCTTCGTCAGGGAATACTTTCAGAAGTTTTTTTTTGTATTCCCTGACGAAGGCCGGACCCCGGCCGAAACGTTGGAACTAATAAAAGTTTTTGTACGTTCGTCCGCTCAAGCCAATTTTTATTAAACACTGGATCCACTGAAAATACTTGCCTGATATATATATATATATATATATATATATATATATATATATATATATATATATATATATATATATATATATATATATATATATATATATATGTATATATATATATAGTGTATGTGCGTGTGTGTGCGCGCACTCAACCTTAACGAGAAAACGATGCTGTGTGGAGAAATTTATCACGAATGAGGACGAGGCTCGCCTATATGGATTACGAGGATTAACGATATGACGCGACTGCCTGGTGAAATTGTTTTCAGAAGTTTTTTTTAGCTGTCAGTAGAATAGACACTTCCTATCTAGTTCGCTGACAGCACCCTCGGCCTTTTTTTCTTGTGTTTTGTGCCTCACCCGGAGTCTATATCGACCAGATGACGCTGATGCCATCTCATGAAGCCACTATAACACGTTTACGTGGAACAAAAAACGCGAAATCTTGAGCTGTATTAGCAGAAAAGGAAGTATCGTTGTGGCTTACCGCGCAGTTGTAGCCGACAGTGAAGTCGATGTTTTTTGTCCGCCTTTTCTTCCGAGGTGGTGGGTAAAACATGTGCATATAAATGTTTTCAAGTGTAACTTTCCTGCTTCGACGTCTGATACGCACAGCCAGTTAACGACCTTAATGAGACACTAACAAGAAACATAAAGTTAAGCTGAAATGAACAGGGGCATTGAAAAAATTGGGGGGACCCTTAAGCTTCGCCTTTAAGAGTTGAACGCGATAGCGATATCCCGTCCCTACTGCGTACTTCAATCACTTAGTGCAAACTATGTAATGGGTAGTATGGTTTAAACCAGGAGAAATTATGCGCGGCAAATGTGGGAAATGTTTTGGAACTTGCTATGCACCCACTACGTGGTGTTAAGGGAATACGCGCAGTAAGGTGTGTGCCGTTTGTAATGGGTGGCTGGCTTTAAACTATGGAATCGTTATGATAGTCACATATTCTGACGCCCGATGGCAATTTACGCTTGTACCACGCAATATTCCTGGGATATTACATGTTATATTGCGACGCCTGTATACCGGACGCGTGTGTTTGTAAAGAATGGTTATTTTCACTGCATTTCCAAGCACAGGAAGTTATTTTCACAGTATATCCAAGCAGAGGCATGGCTGTGTGGTAGAACACCTGCTTGCCACGCAGACGACCCGTGTTCGATCCTCACTCGGACCCGAAAAATTTTATTATTTATTTTATTTGCATCTTTCTCGATTTTTCGGTCACGGACAAGATGATGATTTTTCGCTCACAACCAACGACGCCGACGCCGACGCCGGAATTTCTGCGAAACGAGCTCTTTAACGCTGTCGCGTTAAAATGCGTGCAGTATTGGTTGGGTGTGAAAAGACGACGTATCAGTGGAGATATTTGTAATAAAAACCGAATATCTCTTACTCAATTTCTCTCGCCCCATACTTGGTGCTGAAGCGATGTCGTCACGAATCTCATTGCTCTCAGTGAATTAAAAGGCGCCACGATGCATCACCATGTGCGCAAAAGGCCGGTGCATAGCCGCGGATTTCGTGATTGCCGCGATGGATGTGGTTGCAAACTTTGAACCTCGCAGCGAAGATCTCGCCATGGAAGCAGGATTGCATTTCAGTGAGTCTGAAATGATCCCCCGCGCTCTCGCGGCAGCTCTTTCTGCGTATGTCTGGCAGCAACCGACGGAAAGGGAAGCCTCGTTTTTGTCGACGGCATCCGAGGCGTCCATTTGCTGAATACTGTTTATGTACACGCGTATTACAGTTCTACTATTTATTTATTTATTTATTTATTTATTTATTTATTTATTTATTTATTTATTTATTTATCAAACCCTGCGGACACGTAGTCCAAGCAGGGAGGGCAATAAAATGGTATAACAGTGCACATGTTACAACAGTGAACAAAAATGTTACAACAGTGAACAAAAAAAAATTAAAGGTATTGAAAGGAAATAAAAGAACAAACAAACCAAAAACAATAATACAGAAATAGAGTCAATATGTTTGACGAAACGCTATAAAACAAATCAATAATAATCAGAATGAAGGTGTCGATTCGATTATACAATTCCACTCTGTTATTGTACGAGGGAAAAAAAGAATTCTTAAATGTGTTTGTTCTCGCGAAGTAAGGTGTTAGTGCATTTTGTCTACGGTAACGCGTGGTTCGGGTTAATAGGGGTGATAGATATAGAGATGAGTCTAGGGGTGAATTGTTCGTGTAAAGTAGTTTAAGAAATTCCAGTCTCTGCTTCTGTCTTCTCATCTCGAGTGGTTCAATATTGTCACGTGGTCGTGACGTCGACGAAGGCAACAGTCGGCGTGTCAAAGAAGAAACTCTTTATTAGGCCGAATTTGTGGCCGGAAAACTGAAGGTCAGACTACAGCACTACCCACTGGCACTGATAGCGGCGAACAGAGCGTCGGACGTCGATAATCTGATCATCGTTGGAACGCGCCGGCTTTTATACATCACGCGTCGAACATTCTAGCCTTATCACTGGTGGTCGGGCAAGCTCTAGAATAAGCTGGACGGTCCGCGTCCTGCGTGCCATCTTAACAAAACGATCTACTATGATCGCGAAGCTTCTAGAACACTGAGGCGGGGTCTGCGCTGAGCATTGCTGACAGTCTTTTGTGGGTGGAAACCGAATGCTGTAAAACTGATACAAGAAATGCGCGTGGCAATATGGTTAGCTTTCATAAGTTCTGTGGGTGAATGCAGTCTTGAGAATTTGTTAAATATAAATATAACTGCCTTTCGCTGCACTCTCTCGAAGTTATTGATATTAGTTTGAGTATACGGATCCCAAACGATACATGCATATTCTAGTTTAGTTCTGATTAAGGTGTTATAGCATAGCAGTTTTACATCGGACGGTGCTTTTTTAAGTTTGTGCCTCAGGAGACATAATTTTCTGAAGGCTGATGTGCAAGTATTACTTATGTGGTCATTCCATGTTAATGTGTTGTTAAGGTGACTCCCAAATACTTATATTGGGTTACTTCATGCAGGGGGGGTGAACCTAATTTATATGTATGAAGCAAAGGTGATTTCTTGTGTGTCATTCGCATTAGTACGCTTTTGTCTGTGTTTAGTGTCATTCCCCAGTACATGCACCATTCAAGAATGTTATTTAAACTACTACGTAAACCAATTTGGTCATTGACAGAATTAATATCTTTAAAAAGCACGCAATCATCAGCGAATAATCGAATCTGGACACCACCTTCGACCATGTTAACAATGTCGTTAATATATATAATAAAAAGAAGAGGGCCGAGGACACTGCCCTGCGGCACACCCGATGTGACTGGAAGGGAGCCCGATTTTTCACCATTGATATCTACGAACTGATTCCGGTTTGACAAATATGCAGCAACCCAAGAAATAAACAATCCGGGATTTCCTGCATTTTCAAGTTTCACAATTAATTTATCGTGAGGGACAGTATCGAAGGCTTTTCGGAAGTCTAGAAAAATTATGTCGATTTGTCCGTTTTTGTCAAGAGTTGACGCAAAGGAATGAACAGTGATCAGCTGTGTGACAGTGGAATGCCCCTCCTAAACCCATGCTGACAATTAGTTAAAACAGAATGCTTATCTAAATATGCAGTTATGCTGTTTGCGATAATATGTTCAATAAGTTTGCCGCACGATGACGTTAAAGAAATAGGACGGTAATTTTCTACGAGAAGACTGTCTCCCTTCTTATGAATTGTTGCAATGCGGGCTGTCCTCCAGTCACTCGGTAATTCTGACAACAACAATGACGTAGGAAATATTATAACAAGAAACTTTGATAAAGTTACCGCATATCTACGAAGAAACAAATTAGGGATATTGTCAGGTCCACTGGAACATTTGGGTTTGAGGTTTAGCAGCATAGTACCTTTTTACTATCTGCACCTTTTTAATCTTATTGTGCGCGAGGACCACCACTGGAGACACAGGCGCTGCAATCGTTGTGACGTGCTAAGTTGAATCACGTGATGCCACGTCGCTTCACGGAACCTTGCTCTAACGAAGGGAAGCCGGCGGCCCGAGCGCGTTTTTTTTTAGTTTCCCACTTCACCCAGCCTCGTTTCACAACCAGTTCATGCGCACTAGCATCTAGAAATAACAAGAGCTTGGATAGCGTGACCAATGTTTTCGGTGGCATGGTGCTCTGGTGCTGTGTGCACAATTAATGCACCACGCATGCAGAAGATCAAGGTGTAATTTCATATTTACGGTTTTACCTCAAGCATAACGAATGTCACGATGCATGGCTCATAAAGCTTAGAAACGGCAATAAACTGAAGTCTGGTGCACGTGTGCAGCAAGCACATCCGAGAAGGCGACTTGTGTCTGCCGACTAGGAGCGCGATTGTTAATTTGGTGAGCAACAGTGAGCTCGCACGTGGCACTTTCCCCTCCGAGTGACGACGCCCACACCTAGGAGTCTTTTTCAAGATTACTTCGGGAGCGTCATATAGTCTTCCCCCATCCTACGCACGCTGATCGGGGAACATGTCGCTGAGGAAGGATCGATACACCGTGAAAAAGTGAGAAGGGTGGAACACACTTTGATAGAAAAAGCAGTTTGTAAACGAGTTTCGGGTTTGAAAAAGAAAATAAGAAAGAAACCCTGCAGGAAAGCCTATAATATTTTTTTCATCGTCAATTCGTCCCGGCGTCTCCCCACGAAAGATCGCCGTGTGCTTGTAGGCTGACAATGCCTGAAGAGTTGATAAAGAGCTTCTCGATCGTAACCCTCCAGCAACAAGATCATGGGTCGCGCTTTCCCTTTCGATTTTCAGTACGGTCATTGTGTAGAAGAACCAAGGTAGTGTGGGCCGAACAGGAAGGAACTGAATATTTGAAGTGATAAGTTCAATGGCGAAGATAGTAGGAGGTAGGGAGGTTCATCCCCCACCGCCCTGAAATTATTACATTTTGTTTTGTGCTGATATACATGCGCCGATTTAGGACTGCTGGCTTCGCTAGAAATTTTTAATTGCATACGCGCACTCAAACACACGCAAGGACATAAATAAAGAGGGGTCAGAACCCCCTAAAAAAGTTTCTGGCTGGGTCCCGGGCAGGTTCATGGTTAAAATCGTGCTTATGTTGATGAGGTTTACACCGACCTTTTTTTATCTCATTTCTTTTCATGGGCTTAGATAGCAACAGAGAAAGAGGAAAAAACGAGAGGCCTTGTAAAGTCGTGGGGCTGAGACGTGCTCGTGCAAGTGCGCCAGCCTTTGCCTCCTTGAGAACCACTTCAGGAGGGAATATACATTGAACCAGGCGAAGACAGGCAGTGCTGCTTACTCAGACAAAGCACGACGAAAAGTGTCAGAAGTCACAGATTTCCAGAGAATTTTGTCTCGTTTGTTGAAGGAAGGGAGCGCCCTTTAGCAAGTCAAAGCAGTCTGTAGCTTCACGGGTGGTTCCGGGGAAAAGGAAAGCGAGGAAGGGGGGGAGGGTGTTGGAACAGTAGTGTGGGGGGCATGCCCCCACTGGTTTTAAACCTGCGGGGGCGACGGCCCCCCACTGCCCCCCCCCCCCCCCCCGCTTCCGGAGCCCCTGCCTGCACGTTTACAAAGCAGCCTATGTACCAAAGCACCTTATGTGCTGGAGGAAAAAAAAATAACAAAGCTCACTCACGGTAAGTATAAACTGCTCCTAGAATCTGACACAAACTTGACTCTGCCAAGGACGCCGGTCACATTGCAATGCTCCTTTTACGTACCATTGCGGCTTCGGCCGAGCCAGGTATTTCCTGAGAAAAGCGACAGCCGATGTCATTGGCTTCGACAGGAGGATCTCGCCCTCAAAATAGGGGCATCGTTGTTTGGCTAGAACGACAATGCAGGGTACACTATCAACGCATGCCCGATAATATCCACGTTGCTTTTTGCGTCTTTTCCTTGCTGGCTTCCATTATTTCTTGCGGCAAATTTTCAGTTTGCTTGTCTTTGTAAGTCAGAAGAAAAGCATCGTGGCATATTGTAGTGTAAACGCGGAGGGCACCCTGGTGGCTTTGTCTTGCGGCTATCTTGGAAAGCTTTATTTTCCTTGCAAGGATCGATGAACATCCGACTGCGCGAAAGATAAGCCTGTACTATGAAGAGGGAATAACGACGTCTTCCATTTCTGCTACTTTTTGTTGGTAGCTGCTTTTATTATTGGTAGGGGTACTGGATCGAAGGACGAATCAACTAATTTTCCTTCGTGTTCGTACTACATTCGTTTTTAGCGTCTTCATGTTGATGCTCCGTAGCTGCTTTATACGTTTGCCGCAGTTGGGTCACGATTCCGAGGAAATGCACGACGGTATGCTTGTGAAGAAAGAAAAAAAATTTTTTTTTCTATTTCAATAAAAGAAAAATACGTTGGGGCACGCTATGCAGCAAACATGTTTCTGCTTGTCGTGAGGTATTCGTCTCATATGAGAACGTTCACGTTCCTGATGATCTCGAAGATTTATAGTCTAAGGTACGTAGTATTTTACAGTGCAGAAATTATGGCAAAACATCCAAACGCTATAAGTGCATTGAAGCGTTGACGACGCTCACAGGGTGAATGCAATAAAATAAATGCGGATGTGGTCGCCGTCTAATAATTGTTGTGATCACTTTGCGGACTTACTGCAAAACTAACCTTATGTGTACAAATGTGACGCGCTTGGATTAGCCAATATTTTATCCGTTGTCAAAGCAGCGCCGCATGGACTGAAACTTCAGACACACGCTTATGGGGAACGGGCACTGAACCGGTGGCGCCGCGGTGCGGGAGTGAACGAAAGGAATTGACGTGTTCCGTGCAGCCGCCGACCCATGAGCGCAGCCGTGTCAGGTTGTTAGCGGTGCTTCGCAATGTCGCATATGAATTGCTGTATCGCAAACAGTGCCAATAACTATAACAACTACGCACCTGGAACAATGTTGTTTAGTTTTCCGCCGTGAGTGTGCTTCAGAAACAGGCGGGAACCCTGGATTAGTGTACGCCGCGTAAAGCAAGTGATCCCGCGGATATGTTTATACAGCACATGCTATAGGCAGTAAGCTGTGAATTTACTCTCCGCTCAAGTTGACTGATACTTTTAACGTGCTGAAGCAACCGAGAGGCAGCCAGAAAAGTGATCTCGAATCTGCAGTCCACAATTACTTGGCGGAAAGCAATCGATAGATCCAGGAATTCTCCCTCATACGCTGCTGCTATTTTTCCGCCGTATCGCACTTCTTAAACCGTAACACTAAGCAAGAAGTCCTGCGTGCCAGGCAAATTGCGTCGCAGACCGCCAGAATTTCAAAGTGTATCCCCCCATGTACTGCTATAGCCCTTAACAGCAGTGTGCATGCAAGCGAAGCCGGGCCACGCCTATCTATTGCGCTGCGTGACAGCTGAGATATCACGGGCAAAGCTGGCACGTCAAAAATTTACTCAAGCACTCATGCAGGCCGAGCAGCGCTCATAGACGGAGCTGAACTACTGTACAGGAACCTTCACACAAATGCCACGCATTACTAAATGCAACAAGTGCAGTTCGGCGGCCGTACATATTACTTCCGGGCATATTAAGGCGTTGTATAACACATGTGAGACACACGTTTCATCATTTACTCAACAATAAGCAGGCAAAATGGCCTGCTTACAAACATCGACGGTGACGGTGTATGCTTCCAGGCTTTACGCCGTATAGAAAGATACGCTCGTTTCGCAGAAATTCTGGCGTCGGCGTTGGTGTCGCCGTTGGTGTCGGCGTCGTTGGGTGTGAGTGAAAAATCATCATCTTGTCCATGACCGAAAAATCGAGAAACACGCAAATAAAAGAAAGCATGAAAATGTCTGGGTCCGAGTGAGGATCCAATACAGGCCGTCTGCGTAGCAAGCAGGTGTTCTACCACATAGCCGAACTTGTGCTTGGCAATACGTTGAAAATAACTTCATCTGCTTGGAAATGCAGTTAAAATAACTCATTCTTCACAAAGACACGCGTCCTGTTACACACGTCACAATACAACAAGTAATATCGAAGTAATATTGCTTGCCACCAGCGTAAATTGCCATCGGGCGTGAAAACACGTGAATATGATAATGACTTCGTGGTTTAAAGCCGGCCACACATTGTAAAAGGCGCACACGTTACTGCGCTCATTCCCTTGAGGTTGAAGTACGCACTAGGGACAGGACATCGCTATCGCTTTCAACTCTTGCAATGATGAGCTTTAGGGTCCTCCAATTTTTTTTCCTAGCGCAATCTTTCCACCGTCTTTCAACAGGTTTGATGTTACCTGATCTCCCCCAGCGGCTTCGCCTCTTTGCATTCCCTCTAGGGCTTTCTTACTTCCCCTGTCGTTATTGGTGGGATGTCAGATTCCTCTGGGCTATTATTGCTTCTTACGTGATCATCCTGATTGTCTCGGCTGCTCTACCGATCTCTGTAAAACTACTCCTCTACCTCAGCTATCCTATTCATATTGGTAGTAACTTTGCCTTCCTTGTCTCTTAATGCATGCAGCCGATTTTTGCCTATGCATCAATCTATACATCTGCAGAAAAGTCACGTCAAGTGCCTAATCTAGCAAAAGCCACAAAAGTATTTCGTTTTTTGCCATCGCTAAAATTTGTACATATTTATTTATTTATTTATTTATTTATTTATTTATTTACAGAATACTGTCAACCCTCTTTGAGGGTTATTACAGGAGTGGAAAAGATACAGGCATTATACAAGCAAGGTAATGTAGTGGCAATACAAGAAGAGTACATAAGAATAAAACGCACACAAGAGTAATGACATCATCACGAGCAAGCGTCGCGATCATGGAAATCAATAATATATACAACATAAAAGCATAGCAATACATTGCCTACAAAACCAAAAGATAAATAGGATAAAATAAAACGTTAGAGTGTAGATGCTTTAACCCGTACTCAAGTAGGTCAGCACATAGAACTCGGGAGCACCGACATGAGATTTTCAACACTTTCTAGAAAATTTTGAAGTGCTGGCTGTGCTACAGTAGCTCCCTCGCGTAATAAGTGCATTCCATTCACTTATTACGCGAGGGAAAAAATGAAAAACGGAAGGTATTGTTACGGCAGAAATATTCTTTGAAGACCAGGTCGTGTTTTTGGCGCACTTTCCCTTTTTCTTTTATAACAGCGAAAGCGGAGGCATTAGTTTTAAAGTGGCCATTCAACAATTGGTAAAAAAACTTTAACCGGTGTATTTTTGCTCTATCGCGGAGCGTAGGTAGCTCTGCTCGGTGCAGAAGCTCGGAAGGGGAATCCGTTCGCTTATAGCGGTTAAAGATGAATCTTACCGCCTTGCGCTGTACGCTCTCGAGCACAGCTATGTCAGTATTTGTTGAAGGGAACCACACTATATTCGCATATTCCAGCATCGGTCTTATGAAAGTAATGTAAGATAAGCGCTTCGTATCTGTGGTAGCGTAGCGTAGCGTCCGTTTTAGAAAAAACAACTTGTTCATTGCCTCTTTCGTCACCTGATGTACATGCGCAGTCCACTTAAGGTCAGATGATATTAAAAGCCCTAAATATTTATACTGAGTTGCTTTGTGAAGGGTGACACCATTAAGTGAGTATGGAAATAATAGTTTGATTTTTTTTCTGCTTATGTTCATCACGACCGTTTTTTCAGAATTGATAACCATCTGCCAGTCTTGCCACCACTGGGCTACGTTGTTTAGGGAATTGTTAAGGGCAACCTGATCGCCAACGTCTTTGACTTCACTGTAAATCATGCAGTCATCTGCAAACAGTCTAATTTTAACGTTTACTGATTCAACAATGTCATCTATGAATAACAGGAACAAGAGCGGAGCGAGAACAGATCCCTGTGGAACGCCCGAAAGGACTTTAACAGTGTCAGAATTCTGTCCATTATAGTGCACGAACTGATAGCGATCTGAAAGGTAATCCCTAATCCATTCAACTATTGGACCATTGCCTAGTTTTTCTATGAGTTTAGTGATGAGTTTAGAGTGGGACACGCGGTCGAATGCTTTAGAGAAGTCTAAAAAAATTACATCGATTTGCGATTGTTCGTTTATTGCCAGCCCAAAGTCATGTATAGCCTCTGCAAGCTGAGTGACAGTAGATAGCCCACTTCTGAACCCATGCTGAGAAAGAGAGATGAGGTTGTTTTCTTCTACATACTTAGTTATTAATTTTAAGATAATGTGCTCGAGAATTTTGCAACTAGTGCAAGTTAAAGAAATTGGGCGGTAGTTGGATGGGACAGAAGTATCACCGGATTTGTGCACTGGCACGACTTTCGCGATTTTCCAGTCCGCCGGAAGACGGCAATCGCTAATTGACTTTGTAAATATGAGATGCAGGTACCTGCTAATGGGTTCAGCATAGCGTTTAAGGAAGGTGTTTGGTATTTCATCTGGGCCACTACTTTTCTTTTCATCAAGGTCTAAGAGCAGTGAAAAAATGCCAGATGCGGTTATATTCAACGATGGAAGTGATCTGCCTTGGCCAACGTGACGGGAACCCAGTGTAATCTTTCGGGGGTTATCAGTGCTAAAAACCGAGTGAAAATAAGAGTTGAAATTATTCGCCTTTGTCTTACCCTCTTCAGCTGGAAACACGGATAGTGTCGTCCGTTTTACGCTTATGTAGCGCCAAAATTTATCGGGTGCGCTTTTGATTAACTTTTGCAGGGTGTGTCCATAAAAGTGCCGTTTTGCGTCTCGTAACTTTCCTTTTAAGGTCGATGTTAGCGTTGCTATTTGTGAGCCAGCGCTTCTTAGCGTTTTTTTAGTCTTCCTTAAACGCTTGATTTTGCGCTTAAGGTGAATTATGTCGCGGGTAACCCATGGGTTGTGCTTTCTTATAACCTGTTTTCGTTTGGGAATAAAGTTAGATATACAATGCATGATGTGATGCTTAAACTGTGCCCACACTTCGTCTATGCTCGCGTCATTATCTGCACATAGCTCAGAAAACTCGGGATACTCGTGGGACAGGTAGGTCATTATTGCCGGAGCATTAGCTTTATTAAAGGAGAGCACATATTTTACAGATCCAGATTGCCGTATAGGAGTTGCTAAAGGCAAAGTGCACAGAACTATTCTATGATCCGATATGCCGTCAACTGTTTCAACACTTGCGCTGTCGGTGGAAAAGTGATCACTTACAAATACAAGGTCTAACACTGAGTGCGACTCTCCTTGCATTCGTGTACTTTCAACAACAAGCTGAGTTAGATTAAAAGTAAATAAGAAGTCGATGACTATATTGTTCGACAGAGGACCTGGACTTAATGAGGACCAATTTACATCAGGTAGGTTGAAGTCACCCGCCATGATAATCCTGCCACCGAGCGTATGCAAATTCATGTAATCCAGGAGGGGATTTAGGTACGTCGCATCGGCATTCGGGGGGCCTGTAAACGCCGCCAACGTACACGGAGCCGTCGTTCAGGAGAAGCTTACACCAAATTGCTTCGACACCATTCACCTCCGGCATGACCGTGTAAGCGATTCCCTGCCGCAAAACAATTGCTACTCCTCCGCCTCTAGTGTCCCTATCTTTGCGGACAATTGTGTAACTCGGTGGCACGATTTCATGGTCACATATATTTGAATGTAGCCACGTTTCACTCACAGTAACAATATCAGGTTTTAGAGCCAATAAAACAGCTTCAAATTGTTGTACCTTATTCGCAAGACTTCGCGCATTAACATTTAGAAGGGTTATGCTGTTGTCGTCGAGAAGACTGCGCCGTTTATAGTTGCTCTTCGTTTTTTTGTACTTCTTCGATATTTTTACTGCCTTCATCCCAGGTAAAAAGACGACCGTTTATCTGAACTTTGTCAAAAATAAGCCTTACCTTTTCCCCTCTATCGCGGTTTTCTTTCGTGGCATTCCACAGTTTTCTTCTGGTTTCACGCACGCCAAACGAGTAATCCTCGCTTATTGAATAACCGCTCCCTTTCAATTTGGAACAAGACTGGAGTATTTTAACTTTGTCGCGATAATCAAGCAACTTAAGAATTATTGGCCTGTTTTTTGGTTCGCCTTCTCTAGTTCTAAAAAGTCGGTGGATACGTTCAATACCTGCAGTCTTTACGTCTAGTGTATCTTCAAATATTTCCTTTGATACGAAGTTATGAAGCTTTTGAAAGGACTCGTTTTGTTGTTCCTCAACTCCGTACACAATCAGATTTGACCTCCGACTTCTGTTCTCTAGTTCTTCGATTTTCCTGTTCATGCCTTTGATGTTGTTTTCGAGTTCCGCTATTCGCTTTACGCAGTCAGAAACCTGCTTTTCCAGTCCACTAATTTTTTCAAGTTTCTTATCGATTGCAGTTAGTTTCTGATTTGTGACGGATTTTTCTTTCTTGATTTCCTTCATGTCGTCCGCGATTGCCTTTAGTTGCTTTGACCAATCGCCCTCTGTCGGCCCAGGATTAGTTTCTACGTCACCACTAAATAACAACAGGAAGCGAAGAGAATTAGTCACGTTAGTAAGCACTTCGCACATTGACCATGGGCATGGCAGCAAGTATAAGCAAACGTTATTGCTACGGTAACACTTTCCGTATCGTTTGCTCACCTGTACGAAAAACATGATCGGGTTTGAAGACCGCATCATGGCATCGCTGCCATGCCCACTGTCGAGTGCCGCGCCGAAGAGCCGTTTTATAGTCCCGTTGACAGATGCATCCGTAGGCGCCCCTGGTGGATCCGATGACGTCATCTTTGCTCCTCCGGGAACGATGTTTAGCCGATGAAAGACCACGGGCATCAGCTTCTCTTGATCGGTGACCGAGAACATAGCTGGCGATAAAGGGGCGTTGTCAATCGGTGATAGCCCCGCTGGGATTAGCAGCAATCCAAGCAGAACCTGTACGAAAAACATGATCGGGTTTGAAGACCGCATCATGGCATCGCTCCCATGCCCACTGTCGAGTGCCGCGCTGAAGAGCCGTTTTATAGTCCCGTTGACAGATGCATCCGTAGGCGCCCCTGGTGGATCCGATGACGTCATCTTTGCTCCTCCGGGAACGATGTTTAGCCGATGAAAGACCACGGGCATCAGCTTCTCTTGATCGGTGACCGAGAACATAGCTGGCGATAAAGGGGCGTTGTCAATCGGTGATAGCCCCGCTGGGATTAGCAGCAATCCAAGCAGAACCTGTACGAAAAACATGATCGGGTTTGAAGACCGCATCATGGCATCGCTGCCATGCCCACTGTCGAGTGCCGCGCCGAAGAGCCGTTTTATAGTCCCGTTGACAGATGCATTCGTAGGCGCCCCTGGTGGATCCGATGACGTCATCTTTGCTCCTCCGGGAACGATGTTTAGCCGATGAAAGACCACGGGCATCAGCTTCTCTTGATCGGTGACCGAGAACATAGCTGGCGATAAAGGGGCGTTGTCAATCGGTGATAGCCCCGCTGGGATTAGCAGCAATCCAAGCAGAACCTGTACGAAAAACATGATCGGGTTTGAAGACCGCATCATGGCATCGCTGCCATGCCCACATATGCAGCTTAATGTACCAAATACGTGCAGTTTTCTTGCTAGTCAAAATGTTCTACTGATTTAATGGATCTCCCACGTGAAAATGGTCCATCTTCTATATTAATATCCCACCAGGAATAAACAGGGTTTTTTATTCGCATATAAATATATTTGCCGTATAATAAATTCAAGTTTGTAATTATTATCTAGCTTTTTTCCCCAGTGTGATCGTTGTACTATACGTTCGAGTGATAGAAAATAATTTCACTGAAAGTGCGTTATTCACGCAGCGGTAAGCATGGAAGAACTAGTAAAAAATGTCACCAAAGTAACGATCAACTAGAAACACGAAACGACCTCTTTTTGAAACCAACCTATTGCAAGACAAGAATATCCGCAGAAAAACGACGACCTAATTACATATCCGGCAGCATTCCTGATTTGTGATATTCCAAAATAAACTCAGGGCTTTCATTCGTGTATTTTACATTCACCACTTACTGCCCAACACGCAGTACAAGAAGTCAAGTGTGCCCTCGCAGCACGGCTGTGATAGAAAGTACGTTTTAGGTACTTTCTATCATAAGCCTTGTGAAAACGTCGACGAGAGCAGACACAGGAGTATGCTCGGCTGCTCAGCTGGCTGCCCGCCTTCTGGAATGAAGTGGCTCCTTCCTATCGTCCTAAAATACTTGGTCTTCCTCCAAGCGAGTTGTTATTTATGTAATTGTAAACCCTCTGTTCCAGGCTAAATCGTTTCAAGATGTAAGGAGAAACAGCACATTATTTGTGCACAACCCCACATTGTATAATATCAATTTAAGAACGAGACAAAGGAACTCTTAAGAAACATTCGCGACTTTTTAACCCAATTTCTATATTTTATCGATAACACGTATTTCTGATATCTGCCCCTATACCGACAAATTTTGAATGGCTAGCGCAAAGGTTACACTCAGTGTGATAACGGCCTCAGTAAGTGAATCGCTCCGCCAATAGATTCTTCTATATCGGAAACGGGAGTCCCTAATGTTTTGATTACTGACTGACTACTTTCACTGGCCCTCACTGGTTGCACGGCTATTTCGCAAACGCAGACATTCGCTCTGCGACATCGGCATTCTTCCTTTTAACTTCTTTCCTTCGTAGTCATAATGTGATGTATCTACAGGAAATTGGAACCACTATCTGCACGTATTTCCACATCAGAACAGGAACACCTGCAGCTGAAAACCTTAGCCATATCCAATATGTGAACAAAGCTCCAGCCGATATATGGAGCTCCATCGGAACCGTATCCAGCACTGTATAATATGTCCGCTAAGTCTGAACGAAACACTTTTGATGCGCGGAAAAAGCGAAGGCAAGAAAGCGTGTGTACGGCGAATGGGGTCTATGGCATGTTTACCCAATCCATTTCCGGCAGCTGCATAATGTGCGCCCGCATCGCCTGACATGTTTGCTCGTCTCGCTTCCCATAGTCGTCTTTATTTCCGGGTTTCACTTACCGTTCTTGCTTACTCAGTATACTGGCTCTATTTTCGTCTATTTCTTGAGTGTTGCCTGTGCGTCTTCCCATCTGCTTGCTTTCGAAGGTACCTTTCATTAGGCATTTACGGTAGAGAGACTAGGCAATTAGGAGTATATGTGGTTCAACAATGTGATTGCAGCCATATAAATGCCCACGAAAGATGCACAGACGAACGAGGCTCAGTTTGATGCCTATAACAATTCTAAACAATAATGAAGTTTAACTATGCAATATAAACAGATTGCAAGACAAATAGATTGCAAGACAGAGAAATTAAACCTAAAATAAAGAAGCACACCTGCAGTTGCTAACACTATCACAGCTCACCAGTTAGAGTGATATATACTGTTCGCACAATATGAAATATACACACAAAAAGCCAAAACACATTAGGCTACTTAATGCGCAATCTCTTCCACGATGAATATGTGTGTGCTGCAGCGGAGTAGCTACTGCATGTTATCGTACGGGGACGATATGGAGAACTTCATTAAAAGCGTCCTCAGGAGCACCACCGGGGAAGATATTTTGAAATGGTTACTAGTAATGAGACCATGCTTTAAAAATTCCGCGCGTGAAAGCTTTGTTTTGCGTCCTCCAAGAGGCTGTTAAAAAGGGCGTGAACTATCAAAGAAATACCTGATTTTCAGCAGCAAAACTAAACTTAGTCTCGGCATTTTCTCTCGTGAATACAACGTCTGTTAGTTATAGGTTAGCTTTAGGATAGTTTGTAGTTCGCGGTACACGGGAGATGAAAATTCATTTGAAAAAACAAAAATCTAGGAACCGGACTGCTTTCCGCTGTGTCACGTCCAATGTGTGAAAGAGTTTCTGCTTGCCAAATAAGCTCACACAGCACACGACAGTGCAGTTTAAACGGATTAGAAAGAAGGAAACTGTCAATCTGGTGTAGGTAGTGGTATATTGTTATTAATGTTCCAGAACACGAAGTTTTCGCAATGCCGACTGCAATGTTAGACTTGTCATGATTCACTGCGTGGAGATGCGTTGATTTTTTTTATAGAAACCGCTGCCGCTCCACAAAAGTTTATATCACGTCTCCTATGTCACTGCGCCCTATATTTGCCTTTTTGGGATCCGCAGCAATTTCTGCCGCCAGAAATGGAATGTCTGCTTGGGTTGGCTGTCAGCGTGGCTTTCCGTTGCTTTTCTTTTTTTTTTGTTGGCTGCAATGCTGATTATTGTGCCTCTATAACAACTCGTCTATTTTTACGACAATGTGTGTTGGGCAAACATCTACTATAAAAAGCATCTGGCAATACGAATGTTGTATTCTACTTGGAGCTGCTAAGATACGTTGAAAGCGTAAACACACGACTACGACAACATGTGTTCACATTGGTACTAAAGGACTGCATTCTTCCTGCTGCGATATCATAAATAATAATTAGCGTGTTAGCGATGGGCTATGTTCGGTCAGTGTTAATTGCTTTTTTCAGTGAAAGCTGTTATGAGATCCACCAAAGGGCCGATTCTGGCGCCTTAGTTGCCCGCTGCCGCCACCGGTGTCCGTAACCGCTATCGCGCGAAATAAGAAAAAATACTAAATAAATAAAACATACCGAGAACACAGTGGGAATCAAATGCGGGTACTCTGCGTGGCAGACCAGTACTGCACTATTAAGCTACGCCAGTGCTTGAAACTCCATTGCAAACTGACCCTATGCAGGCTTCATGTCGTGCAAGGAATCGCATTAACTTGTGTAATAAAGCATTTTAGAACAGTAAACTAACAACCAGGTGTCACACAATGCGAAATGCGTAAAGAGTGGCTTGTTCAGTGCTCCAACCCATTACGAAAACCTCAGGCATTATTTTTCATCGTCGTCGACCACAGCATCATTAAAGTGCACATAACGCCTTAAAGTGTGTAGCGCGTACCACGCTTTCCCAAAGAATGGCGAATAATGGCGTAGTGGACGCTTCCCTACTACACAAAAAATTGGGATTGTTTATGGCGTAGTGGGTACCATGCAGGTGTGCTTGTAGTAGTTGCCCCAAGAGCGTTTAAAAAAGGCTCTAGAAAAGCCGCTCTTCCAGCTCTCCCTGCAACTGTGATGCGCGTTCCGAGCAGGCCTCGGGTTTTTTTCTTCGTAAACTATATTGTATTCGTAAAATATACTTGCACTGCGTAATCTGCTGATTGGGGCTCGAGGTGCAAACACTGCTAACACGTAGGCGATCAAAGTTTCATACGGATATTCAAACACGTGGAAAAGGATAGTTGTGACGACGCAAGCCTCGTATCACACTAGATTGCGAAAGCTGCGGAGATAAGAATTACTCGTATTGTTCCTGGTCCATTCTTCACCTCACGCGGAAAGGTGACTGCATGATTTTTTTCGAGCACAGGGCCCTAGCGTCCTAATGAAGGTTCGGATTCATCACATTAATTTGAACCAGCTTGCTGTAGTCTTTATAATAAAGCTTCTGGCATTGCTAAGCTTGCCCCTTCGTGCTGTGGCGCCGGATGTACCCATCATCACGGTGACTCCAATACCCCAAACATTAGCACTCGTTTAGCACTCCTCCACTTGCCTTGAAAACAATACTGAAGTGGAAGAAATGTAAGAAAGAAACGCGTTGGGATAAAAACAACATTGCGACAGCGTGCTTCATATGCGCGGACGTCATACCAGTTAGAATACTTGTCGATATTGTGGAATTGAACTTTCGACTGCGATTTATGGATAAACTGAATAAGCCAGATCTCGAACAGTTCTGCTTTTTTACATGTCGTAGCGCTGCGGCCCTGCTGACAGCTTTTTTTGACAACGATTCACTCTCGATCTGTAAAGTGCCTTTTAACGAATGAGAAGTGAAAACGAGGCAACCAATTGATTTCCTCACAATAACTCTGCGATTAAATGTGCCCTGAGGGAGCTTTGATAAAAACGTATTCTAACAACCTCGCGTGGGGGGGAATTTGGCTTTTTATAATAAGCAACGCTAAGGAGCAGGAACCTCTTTAGCTTAACGCATGAAACCAGACTTTAGGAACCACCCCTGAAACAGCACTTGGAACCGGGAACTTATGGTAGAGTTCACGAAGTTTATTCACGTTTTTTATCAGTTCGTAGCTGTAGCTGAAGTATTTCAAGAGAAGCACCCTGAAATTTGTATTCATTTCTCCTTTTGTATCTTCGATGAACAATATATGTGCAATTCAACAAAAAAATTAAAAGAAAAAAAATTTCAATCAATACTCGGCAACGGAAAACGACAAAAGATTGCGTTGATAGTATAAGAAAACTGTACCAGTAACTGGAATTCATCTTGCACATTCGAGATATACGCGGTGTACGTACACAGAAACGTAGGACTTGGTGACCTTGAAGATATGAACTTTACCATTGCGTGTTTGGAGTGCCCTCAGGCAAGCAAATAGACCTCCTAGGCTACGAAAAATTATGAGAACACACGCTTTTCATTCTTTTCAAGACGAAAAACTGATGGAAAATTTTCGAAAATCTCATTTTGTAACATCGTCATCACTCCAGTTTCCCCGCAAAGTCAGATATGCGCGGTATACTTTATTTATTTTGCTTTCTCACGAAAAAGAAAACTACAATGTTTCGCTACATACGCGAGGAGTTGAAGAAAAGGAAAATATTTGTGCCACTTGGAATATTGTGCCGCCATATTTGTGTGTTTAAAAGTATTAGTCTATAATTTCATAACAAAAATAAAGGCTTTGCTTTCTTTTTGTCTGAGGTAGCGTTGTATGGTTGACAAAGATTTGAATGTTTGCTGCCGCCACAACCAATATGCCCGAA
Organism: Rhipicephalus appendiculatus; assembly: GCA_030522465.1. Classification (NCBI taxonomy): domain Eukaryota; kingdom Metazoa; phylum Arthropoda; class Arachnida; order Ixodida; family Ixodidae; genus Rhipicephalus; species Rhipicephalus appendiculatus. Next base: position 77,625 of record JALIZH010011598.1, read on the forward strand.
GATGAAATAAGTTACACGGAAAATGTGTGCTTTATTTTTCGTTGAAGATAACCGGCACAAATGGAGTGTTCCGGAGAATGTAGGCAGTCATATGGCTTTGCCTTTTTGAGTTTCAATTGCTGACGCCCTGAGACACCCAACAACGAGGTTATTATGTTAGACCATAAAAATACCACAATCAGGCTTAGTGTCTGAAATACTTGCTTGCTTTAAAACTATTCAGAGAGAAGGTAAATTGCACCTGTTTTCGAGGCCAAGAGTAAGGCAAGCGATGGTTTGCTTAAACTTCCGTTTTTTTTGCTGCTGAGCTTGGTTTTCCACGAAGACAAAAGCAGACGTTGGTAAGATAACCCCGTGTAGTGAAAACTCAAACAGTCTTACGTAACGCTGTTGGGGGGGTCATGTCCCTATTTTGTTGTACCTGTACGTATACCAATTATTCACGATAGCAATATGTGTGAAATATGCTTCAAACGATTTTGTCTCGCTTGACACTCTGTTCACTATTACTACGGGTTCATAACATTATAATATATTTCTTTTTGTATTTAAAGCACTCTCATCAGCTCCGGCTTATTCATTCAAAAAAAAAAATAAGAAGCGCTTGTTCTGATTGTCGCTAACTTATTATGACTTGTTCAATATGCTATAATTTGCTTTATTTTAAATACTACATATTGACACTACATATAAGTCACATTGACACTTTCTTTCTTTCTTTCTTTCTTTCTATCTATCTATCTATCTATCTATCTATCTATCTATCTATCTATCTATCTATCTATCTATCTATCTATCTATCTATCTATCTATCTATCTATCTATCTATCTATCTATCTATCTATCTATCTATCTATCTATCTATATGCCTTCGTCTGGATGCTCTCGTGGTCGTCCTTAGCCTTGTCTTCACAATAACTGGCAATGGAGGGTTTAACGACTGTGGTATGCGTACCTGAGAGCCACCTACGCCAGAGCTCGAAACTGCTACGGTAAAAGACCCCGTACGAGCTTCATGTCGGGGCAACGTCAGTCGTTGCTTCAGTGCTGGATACCCGTTTTCACAACAATGCAACAAACTTTACATAGCCACTTCTATGGCTGAGCAAGCCACGCTGAAGCGTCGCTGGACCCCAGAGGAATAAGTAGGCGAGAGCTATTATTGACTTGCACATCATCGCACCGCAGCATCGTGCACTTTGTTTCGAGAAAACTGAAGTCCGTGCTCTAGCGTCAGTACCGACGTTACGTCAGACCATTAGCTACCCTTTGGGTGCCAGTAGAGTCGACGCGCCTGTTAATCTTACGATATGCGTACTGCTCAAATTGCACAAACACGTCTATACACCTCGCTACGCTTGCATAAACGCACGAGAAACCATGATATAGATTTGATACTCCTTGTTGCTTAGCATGACATCGGTTGCAACATTGCGCGGGATATGGCGGCATTTTTAAGCTACGTAGTATTTCTGCGTCTTCTAATATTACGTTGTACAATTGGTCTTGTTGGCTTTGATTATCGACTCAGCGCTTTGCTTTCTTCTTGTCATCTTTTTATTGGTACTGCTCGCTTTCTTGTCCGTACTGTCGTTGGACGGCGGGATTGTGCTCTGCAAAAATATTTGTGTTTCACGCAACTGCTTCGCCGTGTTGGTGCTTATCGTGAGGAGACGACGAAGGGTGGAGAAAGCTTGGTCACACTCGGAAGACCATGACGAAACATCGGTGGCGCTGCTTAAAAGTTGGGTCAAAGGCGCAATTATAGAGGCGAAGTTGCGCACAAACTGGTGAAAGTTGGAGCATAACCCTACGAACGTCCGTAACTGCTTCACAGTCGTCGGTTTGGGGAAGTCGGGGACAGCACGTAGTTTAGCCGGGTCGGGAAGTATACCATCATTTGATACGAATGCTCGCTTTCTTGTCCGTACTGTCGTTCGACGGCGGGATTCTGCCCTGCAAAAATATTTGTGTTTCACGCAACTGCTTCGCCGTGTTGGTGCTTATCGTGAGGAGACGACGAAGGGTGGAGAATGCTTGGTCACACTCGGAAGACCATGACGAAACATCGGTGGCGCTGCTTAAAAGTTGGGTCAAAGGCGCAATTATGGAGGCGAAGTTGCGCACAAACCGGTGAAAGTAGGAGCATAACCCTACGAACCTCCGTAACTGCTTCACAGTCGTCGGTTTGGGGAAGTCGGGGACAGCACGTAGTTTAGCCGGGTCGGGAAGTATACCATCATTTGATACGAATGCTCGCTTTCTTGTCCGTACTGTAGTTCGACGGCGGGATTCTGCCCTGCAAAAATATTTGTGTTTCACGCAACTGCTTCACCGTGTTGGTGCTTATCGTGAGGAGACGACGAAGGGTGGAGAATGCTTGGTCACACTCGGAAGACCATGACGAAACATCGGTGGCGCTGCTTAAAAGTTGGGTCAAAGGCGCAATTATAGAGGCGAAGTTGCGCACAAACCGGTGAAAGTAGGAGCATAACCCTACGAACCTCCGTAACTGCTTCACAGTCGTCGGTTTGGGGAAGTCGGGGACAGCACGTAGTTTAGCCGGGTCGGGAAGTATACCATCATTTGATACGAATGCTCGCTTTCTTGTCCGTACTGTCGTTCGACGGCGGGATGCTGCCCTGCAAAAATATTTGTGTTTCACGCAACTGCTTCGCCGTGTTGGTGCTTATCGTGAGGAGACGACGAAGGGTGGAGAATGCTTGGTCACACTCGGAAGACCATGACGAAACATCGGTGGCGCTGCTTAAAAGTTGGGTCAAAGGCGCAATTATAGAGGCGAAGTTGCGCACAAACCGGTGAAAGTAGGAGCATAACCCTACGAACCTCCGTAACTGCGTCACAGTCGTCGGTTTGGGGAAGTCGGGGACAGCACGTAGTTTAGCCGGGTCGGGAAGTATACCATCATTTGATACGAATGCTCGCTTTCTTGTCCGTACTGTCGTTCGACGGCGGGATTCTGCCCTGCAAAAATATTTGTGTTTCACGCAACTGCTTCGCCGTGTTGGTGCTTATCGTGAGGAGACGACGAATGGTGGAGAATGCTTGGTCACACTCGGAAGACCATGACGAAACATCGGTGGCGCTGCTTAAAAGTTGGGTCAAAGGCGCAATTATAGAGGCGAAGTTGCGCACAAACCGGTGAAAGTAGGAGCATAACCCTACGAACCTCCGTAACTGCGTCACAGTCGTCGGTTTGGGGAAGTCGGGGACAGCACGTAGTTTAGCCGGGTCGGGAAGTATACCATCATTTGATACGAATGCTCGCTTTCTTGTCCGTACTGTCGTTCGACGGCGGGATTCTGCCCTGCAAAAATATTTGTGTTTCACGCAACTGCTTCGCCGTGTTGGTGCTTATCGTGAGGAGACGACGAATGGTGGAGAATGCTTGGTCACACTCGGAAGACCATGACGAAACATCGGTGGCGCTGCTTAAAAGTTGGGTCAAAGGCGCAATTATAGAGGCGAAGTTGCGCACAAACCGGTGAAAGTAGGGGCATAACCCTACGAACCTCCGTAACTGCGTCACAGTCGTCGGTTTGGGGAAGTCGGGGACAGCACGTAGTTTAGCCGGGTCGGGAAGTATACCATCATTTGATACGAATGCTCGCTTTCTTGTCCGTACTGTCGTTCGACGGCGGGATTCTGCCCTGCAAAAATATTTGTGTTTCACGCAACTGCTTCGCCGTGTTGGTGCTTATCGTGAGGAGACGACGAATGGTGGAGAATGCTTGGTCACACTCGGAAGACCATGACGAAACATCGGTGGCGCTGCTTAAAAGTTGGGTCAAAGGCGCAATTATAGAGGCGAAGTTGCGCACAAACCGGTGAAAGTAGGAGCATAACCCTACGAACCTCCGTAACTGCGTCACAGTCGTCGGTTTGGGGAAGTCGGGGACAGCACGTAGTTTAGCCGGGTCGGGAAGTATACCATCATTTGATACGAATGCTCGCTTTCTTGTCCGTACTGTCTTTTGACGGCGGGATTCTGCCCTGCAAAAATATTTGTGTTTCACGCAACTGCTTCGCCGTGTTGGTGCTTATCGTGAGGAGACGACGAATGGTGGAGAATGCTTGTTCACACTCGGAAGACCATGACGAAACATCGGTGGCGCTGCTTAAAAGTTGGGTCAAAGGCGCAATTATAGAGGCGAAGTTGCGCACAAACCGGTGAAAGTAGGAGCATAACCCTACGAACCTCCGTAACTGCGTCACAGTCGTCGGTTTGGGGAAGTCGGGGACAGCACGTAGTTTAGCCGGGTCGGGAAGTATACCATCATTTGCTACGAATGCTCGCTTTCTTGTCCGTACTGTCGTTCGACGGCGGGATTCTGCCCTGCAAAAATATTTGTGTTTCACGCAACTGCTTCGCCGTGTTGGTGCTTATCGTGAGGAGACGACGAAGGGTGGAGAATGCTTGGTCACACTCGGAAGACCATGACGAAACATCGGTGGCGCTGCTTAAAAGTTGGGTCAAAGGCGCAATTATAGAGGCGAAGTTGCGCACAAACCGGTGAAAGTAGGAGCATAACCCTACGAACCTCCGTAACTGCTTCACAGTCGTCGGTTTGGGGAAGTCGGGGACAGCACGTGGTTTAGCCGGGTCGGGAAGTATACCATCATTTGATACGAATGCTCGCTTTCTTGTCCGTACTGTCGTTCGACGGCGGGATTCTGCCCTGCAAAAATATTTGTGTTTCACGCAACTGCTTCGCCGTGTTGGTGCTTATCGTGAGGAGACGACGAATGGTGGAGAATGCTTGGTCACACTCGGAAGACCATGACGAAACATCGGTGGCGCTGCTTAAAAGTTGGGTCAAAGGCGCAATTATAGAGGCGAAGTTGCGCACAAACCGGTGAAAGTAGGAGCATAACCCTACGAACCTCCGTAACTGCGTCACAGTCGTCGGTTTGGGGAAGTCGGGGACAGCACGTAGTTTAGCCGGGTCGGGAAGTATACCATCATTTGATACGAATGCTCGCTTTCTTGTCCGTACTGTCGTTCGACGGCGGGATTCTGCCCTGCAAAAATATTTGTGTTTCACGCAACTGCTTCGCCGTGTTGGTGCTTATCGTGAGGAGACGACGAATGGTGGAGAATGCTTGGTCACACTCGGAAGACCATGACGAAACATCGGTGGCGCTGCTTAAAAGTTGGGTCAAAGGCGCAATTATAGAGGCGAAGTTGCGCACAAACCGGTGAAAGTAGGAGCATAACCCTACGAACCTCCGTAACTGCGTCACAGTCGTCGGTTTGGGGAAGTCGGGGACAGCACGTAGTTTAGCCGGGTCGGGAAGTATACCATCATTTGATACGAATGCTCGCTTTCTTGTCCGTACTGTCGTTCGACGGCGGGATTCTGCCCTGCAAAAATATTTGTGTTTCACGCAACTGCTTCGCCGTGTTGGTGCTTATCGTGAGGAGACGACGAATGGTGGAGAATGCTTGGCCACACTCGGAAGACCATGACGAAACATCGGTGGCGCTGCTTAAAAGTTGGGTCAAAGGCGCAATTATAGAGGCGAAGTTGCGCACAAACCGGTGAAAGTAGGAGCATAACCCTACGAACCTCCGTAACTGCGTCACAGTCGTCGGTTTGGGGAAGTCGGGGACAGCACGTAGTTTAGCCGGGTCGGGAAGTATACCATCATTTGATACGAATGCTCGCTTTCTTGTCCGTACTGTCGTTGGACGGCGGGATTGTGCTCTGCAAAAATATTTGTGTTTCACGCAACTGCTTCGCCGTGTTGGTGCTTATCGTGAGGAGACGACGAAGGGTGGAGAAAGCTTGGTCACACTCGGAAGACCATGACGAAACATCGGTGGCGCTGCTTAAAAGTTGGGTCAAAGGCGCAATTATAGAGGCGAAGTTGCGCACAAACTGGTGAAAGTTGGAGCATAACCCTACGAACGTCCGTAACTGCTTCACAGTCGTCGGTTTGGGGAAGTCGGGGACAGCACGTAGTTTAGCCGGGTCGGGAAGTATACCATCATTTGATACGAATGCTCGCTTTCTTGTCCGTACTGTAGTTCGACGGCGGGATTCTGCCCTGCAAAAATATTTGTGTTTCACGCAACTGCTTCGCCGTGTTGGTGCTTATCGTGAGGAGACGACGAAGGGTGGAGAATGCTTGGTCACACTCGGAAGACCATGACGAAACATCGGTGGCGCTGCTTAAAAGTTGGGTCAAAGGCGCAATTATAGAGGCGAAGTTGCGCACAAACCGGTGAAAGTAGGAGCATAACCCTACGAACCTCCGTAACTGCTTCACAGTCGTCGGTTTGGGGAAGTCGGGGACAGCACGTAGTTTAGCCGGGTCGGGAAGTATACCATCATTTGATACGAATGCTCGCTTTCTTGTCCGTACTGTCGTTCGACGGCGGGATTCTGCCCTGCAAAAATATTTGTGTTTCACGCAACTGCTTCGCCGTGTTGGTGCTTATCGTGAGGAGACGACGAAGGGTGGAGAATGCTTGGTCACACTCGGAAGACCATGACGAAACATCGGTGGCGCTGCTTAAAAGTTGGGTCAAAGGCGCAATTATAGAGGCGAAGTTGCGCACAAACCGGTGAAAGTAGGAGCATAACCCTACGAACCTCCGTAACTGCGTCACAGTCGTCGGTTTGGGGAAGTCGGGGACAGCACGTAGTTTAGCCGGGTCGGGAAGTATACCATCATTTGATACGAATGCTCGCTTTCTTGTCCGTACTGTCGTTCGACGGCGGGATTCTGCCCTGCAAAAATATTTGTGTTTCACGCAACTGCTTCGCCGTGTTGGTGCTTATCGTGAGGAGACGACGAATGGTGGAGAATGCTTGGTCACACTCGGAAGACCATGACGAAACATCGGTGGCGCTGCTTAAAAGTTGGGTCAAAGGCGCAATTATAGAGGCGAAGTTGCGCACAAACCGGTGAAAGTAGGAGCATAACCCTACGAACCTCCGTAACTGCGTCACAGTCGTCGGTTTGGGGAAGTCGGGGACAGCACGTAGTTTAGCCGGGTCGGGAAGTATACCATCATTTGATACGAATGCTCGCTTTCTTGTCCGTACTGTCGTTCGACGGCGGGATTCTGCCCTGCAAAAATATTTGTGTTTCACGCAACTGCTTCGCCGTGTTGGTGCTTATCGTGAGGAGACGACGAATGGTGGAGAATGCTTGGTCACACTCGGAAGACCATGACGAAACATCGGTGGCGCTGCTTAAAAGTTGGGTCAAAGGCGCAATTATAGAGGCGAAGTTGCGCACAAACCGGTGAAAGTAGGAGCATAACCCTACGAACCTCCGTAACTGCGTCACAGTCGTCGGTTTGGGGAAGTCGGGGACAGCACGTAGTTTAGCCGGGTCGGGAAGTATACCATCATTTGATACGAATGCTCGCTTTCTTGTCCGTACTGTCGTTTGACGGCGGGATTCTGCCCTGCAAAAATATTTGTGTTTCACGCAACTGCTTCGCCGTGTTGGTGCTTATCGTGAGGAGACGACGAATGGTGGAGAATGCTTGGTCACACTCGGAAGACCATGACGAAACATCGGTGGCGCTGCTTAAAAGTTGGGTCAAAGGCGCAATTATAGAGGCGAAGTTGCGCACAAACCGGTGAAAGTAGGAGCATAACCCTACGAACCTCCGTAACTGCGTCACAGTCGTCGGTTTGGGGAAGTCGGGGACAGCACGTAGTTTAGCCGGGTCGGGAAGTATACCATCATTTGATACGAATGCTCGCTTTCTTGTCCGTACTGTCGTTCGACGGCGGGATTCTGCCCTGCAAAAATATTTGTGTTTCACGCAACTGCTTCGCCGTGTTGGTGCTTATCGTGAGGAGACGACGAATGGTGGAGAATGCTTGGTCACACTCGGAAGACCATGACGAAACATCGGTGGCGCTGCTTAAAAGTTGGGTCAAAGGCGCAATTATAGAGGCGAAGTTGCGCACAAACCGGTGAAAGTAGGAGCATAACCCTACGAACCTCCGTAACTGCGTCACAGTCGTCGGTTTGGGGAAGTCGGGGACAGCACGTAGTTTAGCCGGGTCGGGAAGTATACCATCATTTGATACGAATGCTCGCTTTCTTGTCCGTACTGTCGTTCGACGGCGGGATTCTGCCCTGCAAAAATATTTGTGTTTCACGCAACTGCTTCGCCGTGTTGGTGCTTATCGTGAGGAGACGACGAATGGTGGAGAATGCTTGGTCACACTCGGAAGACCATGACGAAACATCGGTGGCGCTGCTTAAAAGTTGGGTCAAAGGCGCAATTATAGAGGCGAAGTTGCGCACAAACCGGTGAAAGTAGGAGCATAACCCTACGAACCTCCGTAACTGCGTCACAGTCGTCGGTTTGGGGAAGTCGGGGACAGCACGTAGTTTAGCCGGGTCGGGAAGTATACCATCATTTGATACGAATGCTCGCTTTCTTGTCCGTACTGTCGTTCGACGGCGGGATTCTGCCCTGCAAAAATATTTGTGTTTCACGCAACTGCTTCGCCGTGTTGGTGCTTATCGTGAGGAGACGACGAATGGTGGAGAATGCTTGGTCACACTCGGAAGACCATGACGAAACATCGGTGGCGCTGCTTAAAAGTTGGGTCAAAGGCGCAATTATAGAGGCGAAGTTGCGCACAAACCGGTGAAAGTAGGAGCATAACCCTACGAACCTCCGTAACTGCGTCACAGTCGTCGGTTTGGGGAAGTCGGGGACAGCACGTAGTTTAGCCGGGTCGGGAAGTATACCATCATTTGATACGAATGCTCGCTTTCTTGTCCGTACTGTCGTTCGACGGCGGGATTCTGCCCTGCAAAAATATTTGTGTTTCACGCAACTGCTTCGCCGTGTTGGTGCTTATCGTGAGGAGACGACGAATGGTGGAGAATGCTTGGTCACACTCGGAAGACCATGACGAAACATCGGTGGCGCTGCTTAAAAGTTGGGTCAAAGGCGCAATTATAGAGGCGAAGTTGCGCACAAACCGGTGAAAGTAGGAGCATAACCCTACGAACCTCCGTAACTGCGTCACAGTCGTCGGTTTGGGGAAGTCGGGGACAGCACGTAGTTTAGCCGGGTCGGGAAGTATACCATCATTTGATACGAATGCTCGCTTTCTTGTCCGTACTGTCGTTCGACGGCGGGATTCTGCCCTGCAAAAATATTTGTGTTTCACGCAACTGCTTCGCCGTGTTGGTGCTTATCGTGAGGAGACGACGAATGGTGGAGAATGCTTGGTCACACTCGGAAGACCATGACGAAACATCGGTGGCGCTGCTTAAAAGTTGGGTCAAAGGCGCAATTATAGAGGCGAAGTTGCGCACAAACCGGTGAAAGTAGGAGCATAACCCTACGAACCTCCGTAACTGCGTCACAGTCGTCGGTTTGGGGAAGTCGGGGACAGCACGTAGTTTAGCCGGGTCGGGAAGTATACCATCATTTGATACGAATGCTCGCTTTCTTGTCCGTACTGTCGTTCGACGGCGGGATTCTGCCCTGCAAAAATATTTGTGTTTCACGCAACTGCTTCGCCGTGTTGGTGCTTATCGTGAGGAGACGACGAATGGTGGAGAATGCTTGGTCACACTCGGAAGACCATGACGAAACATCGGTGGCGCTGCTTAAAAGTTGGGTCAAAGGCGCAATTATAGAGGCGAAGTTGCGCACAAACCGGTGAAAGTAGGAGCATAACCCTACGAACCTCCGTAACTGCGTCACAGTCGTCGGTTTGGGGAAGTCGGGGACAGCACGTAGTTTAGCCGGGTCGGGAAGTATACCATCATTTGATACGAATGCTCGCTTTCTTGTCCGTACTGTCGTTCGACGGCGGGATTCTGCCCTGCAAAAATATTTGTGTTTCACGCAACTGCTTCGCCGTGTTGGTGCTTATCGTGAGGAGACGACGAATGGTGGAGAATGCTTGGTCACACTCGGAAGACCATGACGAAACATCGGTGGCGCTGCTTAAAAGTTGGGTCAAAGGCGCAATTATAGAGGCGAAGTTGCGCACAAACCGGTGAAAGTAGGAGCATAACCCTACGAACCTCCGTAACTGCGTCACAGTCGTCGGTTTGGGGAAGTCGGGGACAGCACGTAGTTTAGCCGGGTCGGGAAGTATACCATCATTTGATACGAATGCTCGCTTTCTTGTCCGTACTGTCGTTCGACGGCGGGATTCTGCCCTGCAAAAATATTTGTGTTTCACGCAACTGCTTCGCCGTGTTGGTGCTTATCGTGAGGAGACGACGAATGGTGGAGAATGCTTGGTCACACTCGGAAGACCATGACGAAACATCGGTGGCGCTGCTTAAAAGTTGGGTCAAAGGCGCAATTATAGAGGCGAAGTTGCGCACAAACCGGTGAAAGTAGGAGCATAACCCTACGAACCTCCGTAACTGCGTCACAGTCGTCGGTTTGGGGAAGTCGGGGACAGCACGTAGTTTAGCCGGGTCGGGAAGTATACCATCATTTGATACGAATGCTCGCTTTCTTGTCCGTACTGTCGTTCGACGGCGGGATTCTGCCCTGCAAAAATATTTGTGTTTCACGCAACTGCTTCGCCGTGTCGGTGCTTCTATATTGATTGAAGCTATGATGTCTCTAAATACAGGAGCGACACTACTCTGACGAAAATAACTTAAGGAAGTAACAAGCGACGGAGCACTTCATACAGATGGCGAACCAGCGAAGCTGAAACGTGGGCCCTGATGCTTAAAGGAGCACTGACACAAAAATTTTGCACCTTGTTTTTTTTGTTGCAATAGGTTGCTTATGGCCCACTTATCACTGCTGGAAACCTGGTTTGCGCGAGTGCGCGACGGTTATTTATTTAGAGACGTTTTTAGAGCGCCCCGTCGCAGTTTCGGTTTCAAAGAGCACCGAGCTAGGCAGGAGCAGTTCCGGGGGCAAGGTAAACACAGCTGGCCACGTGACCACGCAAAACTGTGATATGGGCGCCACGCGCGCGAGCGGGCGCCGCACTGACAGCCAGCACAGCCAACACATGCAAAGCCGCAGGCAAGGAGGAAGGAATCGCAGGCAGCGCAAGCGCAAGGCGTGTGCCAGAAACCAGCCAACGCAAATTCGTGACGTAGGTTTGTTTACATTGCCACTGCGTTGATGTCGGCGTCCCGGGGGGCTCCGCATCTGGCTTAGATTACCATTTTTGCTCGACTATGGGAGGACATCTTTGATGAAAGCGTTTTAACCAAAATAAGTTATGAAGGACGTGTTGGTAGAGACAAAAAGAGTTCGTTAACATTACAACGTCGAGGTTCTCAGTTTTTCTAAACGATATTTGTTTGAATATATGTACAGATTCCTGGTTTAAGCAGCACTCGACTCTCGGCAGCTCATTTATCAGTTCGGTACGCCGCATAATATTTCATCTTTCGTTACAGAGGCATCCGTATGCAAATAAACCACAGTTTATACTATCACAACTTTCTACGTTGCAGCCATGCGCATCGCTACTCTGGCATCAAAACCATGGCGCATCAGCCGTGGTTCAAGAACCTGCATTTATTAAGAGATCCACAAAATAAGAAGATGGTTACTGCCATAATGAGCTATTCCAGAATTCATGCCAAAAGTTTTCGAGAATCTAGGTACCTGGTCAATCTAACGCATGGTTGCGTATAATAGAATTCTTTGAAGTCTCCAATCTCCTGAGACCCTATTTCAAAGCACCGTCTTAGCCACCATTCGAGGACGATAAAGAGTGAAACAAAATATATGTAAAAAAAAAACGCCTACGGCGAAGGAGTTTCTGCAGCAAACACCCAATCGTAGTAACAATGCGTCATAAAAGCGTGTCAGAAGGAGAAATTTGAGCCCGGCGGGTATCAGCGGTAAAGCGACGTTGCCCGGCGTACTATATAACAAAGCAGCCACCATCTCTTCGCGGATGCTTGTACGTAGTCGGCTGCCCGCTTGGCGACATTTCACGGAGCACGTCATAATAATAGGCTCCATGTTGCAAGCTCTCATCGATCGGCCTATAGCGAAACTCGGCCATTTTTCTTACGTCCCGTGTCCCTGATGTCCTCTCTTTGTCCACAGTGAACAACAGCCGCTCCGCAAAGAAGGCGCACTTTAAGGTTGAATGGATGCGGGGAATTTGTGCTATTGCTGTCGCAGTGAGGAGCTCAATAACACCGGTGCTAGAACGCTGCAACCAGCCTTGCGTTACTAATACGAAAAAGACCGGTCGTGCATTTACTGACAGAGTGGCGTGATTCTTCAAAGGAAGAACATTTAGTGCGTCTATGAGCTAAAGCTTATTTTCAACTTAGTGTGCTTTACGGGAAGCATTGTTTTGCACGTTAGGTATTTTAAAGGAGCCCTGACATCAAATTTACGCATGTGGATTTTTCTGCATCCGCGAGTAGCCATCGACCCCCAAGTAACGATTCTCGACTCAAAATGCAGCGGAGGGACGAATAAGTACCAGTAATGTTGATAAATATATCCGGTATCGAACGCGATTCAAAACGGGAGGAAAACCCGCCAAATTATAGTGCTGATAGCGCTACCTCGCGGCCACGTCGGGGCCGCTCCCCAGCTGATCCCGCTGTCACAAAAAAAGGTGACGTCACGTCCAGCTGACATCGCTGACATTTCGTCTGCTAGGAGCGGCAGGCTCGCGATCCTGCGTTAAAAGCAATGTATTTATCAACCTCGGCCGTACTGCCGGAGCACAGGAACACCAACTACGCACCTCATGTCGCGGACGTTTGGCGAGTGAATCACTGCTTTCAGCTGCAGTAGGGCACACCAGTGGCGTAGCCAAGGGGGGGGGGGTTGGGGGGGGTTCAACCCCCCCCCTGAAATTTTTCCGTTTTGCTTGCGTATATATGCACGCGAACATACAAACGCACGCACGAACATACATAAAGTATGGTTGAACCCTCCCCGAAAAAAATTTCTGGCTACGCTCCTGGGGCACACGTATACGGTGGGAATAACCCCGGCCTGGAGACTGGGCCTCGTATCAAACGAGAGACCGAACTGCTTCGCCAACACAGGATTCATCGTGTAGCAGCCCGCGTCAAAGTGAAGCGAGCAAATGCGGCTGCTGTTCACAGGCGTCCAGTCCCTCGGTCCAACGGCGCGCCGAACAAAGTCAACCCACTGGCTGCGTTGAGGTTCGAGGCTCGGAAATGCAGGAAAGGACACGCACTTTCCGCTTTTTCCGCGCCTCGACGGGCAGGTTCGCACTACGCAGCGGCTCCCCGACATCCTGGCACGTATTGTGTCGCTCCGAGTGATCGCACTCGCGCACGACAAATCAGTCGATGCGACACGATGTACCGCACGCACAGATCAACACAGCAAGAAGAGCCACTACTGAGACCACGCCGGGCGTCGGCGCCACAATAAACACACTCAGACCGTCGACGTCATTGTTACTAGCGTATCACTAGCGTACGTCATAGGTGTGATTCTATCACGTGTTCTATCACACCTCACACGTTGCACTCGTGTCTATGTCGCAGGGCATCCAGTTTTCCGTTGAGCGTTCATACGCTGTTTGCCTGGTTTGCCCTCGAAATAAAATAACTTCCACGCGACGGACGGCATTCAAATTTGGCCAAGACGACCTATGCATACCGAGCAATCGAATGAAGGACACATCTCGACTTTGAAATTTGATGTCAGTGCTCCTTTAAGTGCGCACTTTGAGGCATATTGCTTTCGCTGCTGATATAGAGCATCTGAGAAGTCTTCATATAAGTTGGTATATGTATTTTTATGTGAAGGAAAATAGAATATTATCAATGAGAAAATGGGATACTCCGGAAAGGTGAAGGCCCCATAGCGCGCAATATATCTTTCAATGTCACTTACATTCATGCATGCACATTGATAACAAAGACTGGAAGGCTACTGCTCTCAATATGTTTGCGTAGCTATGTGCCATTTAGTACACGGATAAGCTCAATAACAATTATTTGTATTCAGTTTCTGTAACCCATGCAGTGAGGAAGCGCGCTCTGTACAGAAATCAATAAAATATTATGTAAAGTCAAGCGTTCTTTACTGCGGCGAAAAATGTCCATGGCCATGTCTTTTTTTTTTTTTTTTGGGAGGGGGGGGGGAGAGCAAGAAGGTTCGACATGATAAATAATAAGCCAACGAAATTACAACGCAGTGATCCGACAGCTATTACTGAAAAACGTAGCATTACGGTTGCATCATGCCCTGGTACTTTCAAACTCTAAACATATGGCGGGAGGACATATCATTCCTCAGTACTGCGCACAACTTCAGCGGCCATCACCAACGTTATATATTTATAGAAGCCAGTGCTCTGGTAATGGATCTTCAAGCCGTCCATGACATTGTACAATTTCATCATCGTCATCAGCCTCACTACGCCCACTGCAGGGCAAAGGCCAATCCCATTTTCCGCCAGTCAACCTGGTCCTATCTTTCTGTTACGACGTTATACCTGCAAACTTCTTAATCCCATCTGCCCACCTAACTTTCTGTCGCCCCTTCGCGAGTTCGTCTTCTCTTGGAATCCAGTCATTTACCCTTATGACCAGCGGTTATCCTGCCTACGCGTTACGTGCCCGGCCCATATCAATTTCTTCTTAATATCAACTACGATATCCTTAACACTAGTTTTTTCTCTGGCCCACTAGTTTCCCTGGCCACTTCCTTTCTTTCAAGGTTACACTTGTGATTTTCATTTCCATTGCTCGCTGCGTCCTCCTCAATTTTAGTTGAACCTTTTTTGCAAGTCTTCAAGTTTCTGCTTCCTAGGTAAGTACGCTTGAGATGCCGCTGATATATACGGTCACAGGAAAACCACAAGAGCACCCAAACGTAGGCGGCTAGATAGATATGAACGCTCAAAGTGCCTTTGATTTCCTAAGAAATGCATCCCATTTAAAAGCTTTTATCCGAGCATAGGAACACTGCAAACGAAAAACTGGAGAGATTTACTTTCATTCATTAAGGACAACCGTAAACAAATAGAATGGCTGGTGTAAATGTATTATTTCGAGTGACCCAGAGGTGGGGTGGTCACGTGTATGATTGGTTGTATTGTTGACATCTGAAAAAATCATCACTTCTCCATTACCTCATGCTCACTCCCTAGACTGTTGCACGTTATTTTATTTTTATGCATATCAATTTTCAGATGCACTCTTCTGCTTTCCTCGTCCAATTCAGTAATCATGAGTTGTAATTCGTCCCCTGAATACTCATCAATGCATTTTCCTCAGCAAATCGCAGGTTACTAAGGTACTCTCCATTAAATCTTATCCCATACTCTTCCCAATCTAGTGCCTTTAGACCTTCCTGAAAACACGCGTACAATAGCGTTGGGGATATCGTGCGTCCCTGCCTTATTGAGATTCCGTCAATTACTTTATGAGGGCTGTGGTTGCTCTAGATTGCGTGTAGATTTCTTCCAATATATATATATATATATATATATATATATATATATATAGGAAGGAATTGTAAACTTAAAGGCTCGTTTGCTTTGTTAAACATAGTATTAATGAGAACTAACAGACAAAGATGCCAAGGAAAGTATAGGGGAAGCTATTAGAAGTAACTGTAATGTAAATGTGAAGAAATGAAAGTGGACGAAAAGATAACTTGCCACCGGCAGGATCCGAACCTGCGACCTTCGAATAACGCGTCCGATGCTCTACCACTGAGCTACGGTGGCGGTCATCTCCCCGTCCATTTTATGGGGTATATATGTGTACTTAAACGTGGGAGCGTCAGTCAGCGCCGCCTGTTGCCGTTACGGCGAGTGTGTAACACTCTTTTTTGCCTGTAGGCGTCACGTAGTACGCGATATATATATATATATATATATATATATATATATATATATATATATATATATATATATATATATATATATATATATATATATAGTTGCATCAATGAAATAACGCTGGCCCCGGTAGAATATGGAACAAAAGAGAGTACGACGCACGTTAGTTTTGCACGGTATATTTTCTGACGTTTCGGCTGGTGGACCAGCCTTTGTGAAAGGCTGGTCCACCAGCCTGTATTACGAGAGGGCAGCTGACTAGTAATCCCTCGCATACCACCTGAAGGCATCAAGTCTGCCAGAACGAGACCCTCGTTATGAATGAAGGAAGGAATTGTAAACTTAAGGGCTCGTTTGCTTTGTTAAACATAGTATTAATGAGAACTAACAGACAAAGATGCCAAGGAAAGTATAGGGGAAGCTATTAGAAGTAATTGTAATGTAAATGTGAAGAAATGAAAGTGGACGAAAAGATAACTTGCCACCGGCAGGATCCGAACCTGTGACCTTCGATATATATATATATATATATATATATATATATATATATATATATATATATATATATATATATATATATATATATATATATATATATATATATATATATATATATATATATATAGTGCTCTCAACGGCTGGTGGACCACCTTTTGCCAAAGGCTGGTCCACCAGCCGAAACGTCAGAAAATATACCGTGCAAAACTAACGTGCGTCGTACTCTCTTTTGTTCCTTATTCTACCGGGGCCAGCGTTATTTCATTGATGCAACTATGTATATATATATATATATATATATATATATATATATATATATATATATATATATATATATATATATATATAATGTCGTGGACGCCCTGGTTGCGCAGTGGCTGCATGACTGCTAATACGTCGACCGAATCAAATGCCTTGTCGTATTCTATAAAGGCTATATAGAGGGGTTTGTTGTATTCCACGCATTTCTCTATCACCTGGTTGAAAGTATAAATATGGTCCACTGTTGAGTAGCCTGCATGAAATCCTGCTTTGTTCTTTGGTTGATTGAACTCTAATGTCGCCTTAATTCTCTTAGCTATAAAGTGAAAAGGGGGGCAGCGCTAGAATAAATACAAAGACGAGAAGACAGGTCATGCGCTGTCTTCTCGTCTTTGTATTCGTTCCAGCGCTGCCGCCCTCTTCACTTTATTATGAACCCAAACCAACTCGCCCACCTTTCTGTGATTATGTGGCCTATTATTTTCGTAAATAAATTGTAGACAACGGAAAGTAAACGGATCGGCCTGCAATTTTTTAAGTCCTTGCCGTCTCCTTTTTTATGTATTAGGATTATGTTAGCATTCTTCCGAGATTATGGTACCGTCCCCGTCAAGAGACACTTCGTATACAGGATGGCAAGCTTTTCTAGCACAATCTATCCACCGTCTTTCAACACATCTGACGTTACCTGATAGATCTATGACGAAAGTGCCTTTGGTGTGGAAATAAATGCTTCGAACTTATAACTGAGACGTACAAGGCTCACCATGAAAATGTTTGAGCTGAGTCTTCACAACCCCGTTACCAAGCTGTGATGCTCAAATGCCTATATACGTTATCTATATTTAGCCGCCCAAACATGAATAATTTCCTCTGGAACTAATTTCCTATATGAGCAAGCGACGAGCGCATTGGAAATGAGTTTGACGAAGTACTAGCCCTAGTAGCATGAATTATTGCCGCAATGTTGCTGCAATGTTGTGAATGTTGTTGAATGTCGCGCAACATTTCGCAACGTTGTGGCAATGTTGCCAGATGTTGCTCAACATTCAACAACGTTGAGCAATGTTGCGCCAGTAATGTTGAGGTCATGTTGCATTTGGATGTTGTAGCAACGTAGGCAAATGTTGACAGATGTTGGCCCATGTTCGGCTGCCCGGCTGAAACAGCCGCTGTAACTACGAATATTTACTGCAAAACCGGTCTTATTTCCGAGGCATGCTCAAATTTAAACATTGGTCAGCTGCTTGCCCATATTAAAGGGGTACTGACACAAAAACTTTGGCCTCGCGTTTTTTTGCAGCAATGTGTTGCTGGGGGCCTGTTAGTCATAACACGGCACCACGTTTGCTGCAGCGCGCGACAGATATTTAATTACAGGCTCCTCATTACCGACCAGTTTCAGTTTCGGTTTGAGAGAGCTCGAAAAACGACAAGCCGCCGGGTGCAACTATCACCACCTAGCGTGCGCAGCTCTCGATCACGTCAGCACACGGAACTGTGACGCACTTCCGCACGGTCCGCATCAAGAAGTCCTTTCGAATAGGAAACGGGACAGCAGTGTCGCCAAACACAATACTTTCAACGCGTGCACCGCGGCCACGGACTCGCGACCAGCCGCCGAGAAGTATAGATTGCCGGAACAAACGCGGCAAAAGAAAAATGGCCGCTATGACGTCATCCTAACTTGTTGCAACGTGGTCACGTGAGGAAAGTAGGGGGGGGGGGTCACCGAGGGTCACCTCTGATGGTGTCAGCAGAGCGACGGAGTCGATCGCTCACGCAAACTTCAAAATTAATTTTAAATACCTTCCAAGCTATATTCGCTGTTGATATTTTGCAGATGATATACACATGTTCACGGGAATCGAACCCGCAGGCTGTCTCGGCCGCGAAATTTTGTGTCAGTACCCCTTTAAAAAATTGGGGGACCCTTAAGCTTCGCCTTTAAGAGTTGAACGCGATAGCGATATCCCGTCCCTAGTGCGCACTTCAACCACTTAGTGCATACTATGTAATGGGTAGTATGCTTTAAACCAGGAGAAATTATGCGCGGCAAATGTGGGAAATGTTTTCGAACTTGCTATGCACCCACTACGTGGTGTTAAGGGAATACGCGCAGTAAGGTTTGTGCCGTTTGTAATGGGTGGCTGGCTTTAAACTATGGAATTGTTATGATAGTCACATATTCTGACGCCCGATGGCAATTTACGCTTGTACCATGCAATATTCCTGGGATATTACATGTTATATTGCGACGCCTATATAAAGGACGCTTGCGTTTGCGAAGCATGGAAGTTATTTTCACTGCATTTCCAAGCAGAGGAAGTTATTTTCACAGTATATCCAAGCAGAGGCATGGCTGTGTGGTAGACCACTTGCTTGCCACGCAGACGACCCGGGTTCGATCCTCATTCGGACCCGAAATTTTTTTTTAATTTTATTTGCATCTTTCTCGATTTTCCGGTAACGGACAAGATGATGATTTTTCGCTCACAACCAACGACGCCGACGCCGACGCCGGAATTTCTGCGAAACGAGCTCTTTAACGCTATCGCGTTAATATGTCACTGCTGCACTGCTGGCCGCACTGAGCGCGCGCGTACAGCCGACAGCACCTTTAACTCGAACGCTCCGACGCGTGGCCTCGGCTCGCTTGGACTGAGGTCAGCGGCGCCAAGCGTTGAAAATGATATGCTTGCGGCAGTTATCGATAGATGGAGCGCGCGTTGGTTTCACTAGTAAATTTCTGTTTCCAGTCTGCCTGCCCGGCGGGTCGAATACATTCACTTGGCATCCCGTTTTCGCCACGTTTCGCTCGTGGCTACGTTACCGCGCGCGCCCATGGCGTTCGTTGTCGTATACTTATCTCGACAATGAACCATTGCGTGCGACCAGTGTTATACGGAACGGCGTTCCAAGGAACGACGTTCCAGGAACTAGTTCCTTTCGGCAGGAACGAAGGAATGCCACCGTTCCAATGAGCATCGGTGGAACTGTAACGGTAACTCGTTACGTTTAAGCAGGAACGGTTGAGGGACCGGCGTTCCTTCTGTAAACGTTTCACGGCATTCAACAGGCGGACGCACGCAGCACATCATGCAGAACAAGGCGGACGGGCGACCGAGTGAGGCGTGAAAATGTAGCGCTCGCCCATCACGTGACTACGATGCATCCCGGTTTTTACTTCAAGGCGCAGGAAAGCGAAAGACGCCGAGACTGACCACGTGCGGGATGAACAGTTGATTTTTTACAGCAGAGATGTTATGCTCGAGGTTTCCATGTGTCGTAGAAAGAAAATTATCATTATTATGAACCGGCATGCACTCTCTTCATCATCGCCATCCTCTTGCGCTTGTCTCCCAGAACACGGGCGCTGATTTGTCCGGCGCGGGTTGCACTAACTCTGGTGAGGCGAGAGAACGAGTACAGAGAGAGCGAAAGGAAGTGATATAGAGAGAGATAAATTCGTGGCTACAAAATGTTTTCGGCGAGGCGATATTCGACATCGCTTATCCACGATCTGAAGGAGAGGGTCGTAACCACTCGGCTATCTAGTTTTTTTTTTTTTCTTTCGTGGTATTCATTCAACATAGGCATGTCATTTTGAAGCAATCCAATACAGACAAAGGACCAATATGTTCATTTTGCTCGTATCACGACCCAACGACGAACACATAGTACTGAAGAAATCGCATTCATCTCGAGAGTGAATACATCAAAGAACTGCCATTTCCCATTATACACTAAAACAGTGGTAAGGATTGACACCTCACCAACGCAATATACCATTCTGGCTGACTTAACATTGGCTCGTATACATCTCTTAGCTGAGTGACCATATACTAATGAAGTAGGATATTGAGTAAATTATTGGCTCTGCATGTTTCTGGAACATGCGCGCAGGCTAGAAGTGTATAGCATATCTTTGTATAGTACAGTATATCAAGGGGCGGAAAGGAGAAGTGATGGTGAGAATAAGGGGAAAACGAGTATAGAGAGGCAGAGAAAAAGAAAAAAAAAAGATAGAAGGCGAGCGAACGTACACAGAGAGACACAGAGAGAGAGAGAGATAACGAAAAAAAATATAAGAAAAGAGAAAGAGAAAAATACAGAGAACGAAAGGAAAGAAAGAAAGCAAAAGATAGAAAGGCAGAGGACGAAATATGCAGAAATATGTTCGCTGACTGTGAACCGCGGACTTTACTAAGGCGCAAATGTGTATCCTGAACATTATTTTCTGCTCACAAATATTCAGTCAGCACTAATTAAAGTATTGTCCCTTTCGATGCGATTTCCTGTGCAAGAAGTTCCGTTATTTGGCGTATTGGTGGAGATTTCTATTTGAATATGTGAAGTGCAGTATCCTGACTGCGCCTTTGCAGACCGACGTTGAAAAGTGCCACATGTGTTGGACTTGAAATAGACGAACACGAAAGTTGCAGTTACATGTATGTAGTCAGGCCGGTGTTCTCGAAAAAATTTGTCTAGGAGCGTTTATTTAGATTTCTTAACCTAATTATAACCTGCTGTCAGCAATGTTAAATTCGTTTGATATCGGTAGCTCAACGGGAGCTTTAAATTGCTCAGTGTATTTCGTCTCAGAATTATCCCACACTATATATTTATTATAAACTCAAATGTAACGTTAATGTAACGACACGTTACAATTTTGGAAATGTAACTGTAACGAGTTCCTTTTGCATTTCAGGAACTTGTAACGGGAACTCGTTCCGAAATTGAGAACGAACGAGGAACGACCTTTCGTTGCTGTTTTAGAGGAACGTGTACAACACTGCGTGCGACAGGTACGCACCTTTCGAGTTTCAATTCACAGCTGCTCCTCAAAAGAAATCACGTGTATAAAAAGCAGAGCAAACGCACGTTCATGGCGTTTGTAAAAGTTGCACAATAAATAAATCTGAAAGCGGTGGCGTTGTTCATGTTCTGATTCATTAATTTTCAGACAGCGTGAATTGAACTGTTCTCGCAATTTAGAGTGTGCCTTCCTGTTCGGTTCACGCTGCACGGAAGATGTGCATGGTCTTGGAGCGCAGGATTTGTGCGTGTAATAATATCTGGGGTTTAACGTCCCAGAACCACGATTTGATTATGAGGGGCGCCGTAGTTCAGGGCTCCGGATATTTCGACCACCTGGGGTTATTTAACGTGCACCTAAATCTAAGTACACAGGCCTGAACATTTGACTTGTGCGTGTTCTGAGCAAGGAAGACGCGTGGATACAACGCAAAGAAAGCAATTTCAGTGCATAGTTAAAAGCGCGAAGCGTCATTTTGTCAAATAGGATACCGACTTTTTAGGCAAAGGTGGTTTGATTTGATGGGATTTAGTTTTCCAAAGTGACACAGGCTGTGGATGCCGTAGTAGGGGCTCTGGAAAATTTCGACCATCTATAGTTCTTTCACGTGTTCTGCAGTAGCGTGTCTTCAGGCTGATAGCAAGGCGAAACAGCGTGATAGCGCCATAGCTGATACATGAGCGGCGACAGCCAATGAAATTTACAATACTTTTAAGCGGTGTTAGACGTGGGCTGATATAAAAGCATGCATCTAAGAATCGCCGGTTAAAGATGCCTCGAAGAGTGCCTAGGGAGGAGCGCCTCGCCATAGTTCTAATGGCTCAAGGGATGTCGCAACGGGCAATAGCTGCTACGGTGAATCGGCCCGTTGCCACTGTTAACCGAATAATCAGGGCATTTAGAGACGAAGGCCCCATAGGTGATGCCACGCGTGTAGTTCAGGAGCGGTCAACTACACCAGAAGAAGATTTTTTAATTGTAGCCGCTTCAGCAACCGACCCCTTTATGACTGCGCGGCAAATCCGCGATGAGCTCGGTCTGCACGTGAGCCCGGATATTGTGCACAGAAGACTGCACGAAGCGGGCATACAAAGCCGTGTCGCCGCAAGAAAGCCAGTTCTTGAGCCTTCGCATCGCCATCAGCGACTCCGGTTCGCTGAAGCTCACGACGACTGCACGTCGGAAGATACGGGACACGTGATCTTCACCGACGAATCCACTTTCTGCACGCGGTGGGACCAACGCCAGAGAGTTTGGCGTGCTGACCACTACCGGTGAGTCCATTTTGTACCGTACGGCAAGGACAACACTGCGCTTCTCGCAGCAAAACTGTATATATATAGCTGGCGTATTCGTTTATCTTGCGGAAAAAGTGCTCCGTGGACTAATCCCGGAGGTATTGAAAACCCGTGTCAGGAGTAGAAATATTCAAGCATTAGACCAATAATGATACTGAGTTTCCTAAGCTTGTGCTAGAAGCGATTGGTTTCAATTGCTGCACCATTTTAGTTACGTCATCAGCCGATGACGTCATCACGACGTCTATTACACGAAGTCGCCTATCAGCACGATTTTTGTTAGCTGTCTTTGAACACTATGTGCTGTGGTGAAGCCCACGTATAACAAAAAATGTCCACGCGTATCGCGAAGCGGAGAATGCGGCCTTGCAAATGGTATTCGTGAGCAAAAGAACCTTAATTTCCCCTCGTCGGCGTTGCCATTGGCCTCGGGCTCTGATAAACTTTGCACTATGGTTTGAACGTTTACGGGCGCTTCACAGTCAGGGCGTACGAAATTAGCCACCATTATGCCAAGAGTGCCGTATGTTGAACAGCTTCGTTTGTAACGCGCATCGACTTCATGGCCCTTTTTTTCAGCTGCGACGAGAACTACGTCTGGGACGTGCGCACGAGCGGTCGCACAGCGGTGAACGTGTGAGGCGCGGTCAGCTACGAAGGCCTGGGTCCCATCCACAGAATACCAGGTCGTTTGTCAGCGGACCGCTACGTAGACATATTGCAGCACGTGTTCATGCCCTACGTGGTGGATGGGCCCCTCCCCGAATGGTTTCTTCTGGTTCCAGCATGACTGAGCCCCCCATCCACACTGCACTAGCAGCGCGGTCCTTCATGGAGGACCATGCGGTCATGGAGCTTGAGTGGCCGAGCCGTAGCCCCGACCTAAATATCATTGAAAATATTTGGGGAATGATGAAGCACGGGCTGGCTAGGCGCTTGCGTTGAAGTGTTTGCACGGCGGCCCAGCTCTGGGCTGCCATACAGGAAGAATAGGAGCTCTTGCGGGAAAACAGAGAGCTTGTGAGCACGCTATACCGTTCGCTTCCTGACCGCATGGAAACTGTGAAGCGCGCACTTGGCGGGAGCACGAGATATTAGACCGCCAGTTAGGCAGGTGCTTTTTTTTTACTATAGTGTACCTTTTCGTTTATTTTCGCCCCTGTAACGGCGAAGAATTGTATAAGTCGTTTTAATCTCGTTCAAAGCAGGATCAGTTTCTCCTTTTTTTCTAAGTTTCCGGGTGCGTTTAAGCTTGGCTTCTTTAGGTTTTGTTCGATTTACTTTAGGGGGTTGAACATTCCAAAGCAACTCGGGCAGTGACCTGCGCGTGCAGGGTTGCCGTTGGTTTGCGCCGAAGTGGCTACTTTAGGACCTCGCCTGTCTTCAGAATTTCAGTCTGATGCCAAAATTTCAGGCAGATGCCTACCTTGAACTTCTGCCCCGGCGGCTCCATTTTCGATCGAGGCGAAAACGCTGAGGTCCGTGTTTTTAGATTTAGGTGCGCGTTAAAAAACCCCAGGCGGTCAAAATTTCCGGAGCCCTCCACTGCGGCATCCCTCATAATCATATCGTGGTTTTAAGACGTGAAACCGCGGTTAGTATTATTAATATTATTACCTTGAACTTCTGTTTTGGCGCATTCAGCAGCCAAGTTTCTTATTATTTGCATGTAAAGGAAAAAGCAAGCCTAAAGAGCACCCACTCTTTTCAACCTTCTATGGCGCGTCAGACGATCCATGCGCATGTTCCCGTCCTAGAAGATGGCTGTAGCGCATCGAGGCATCCCTCCACAACGCACAGTGCGCCTGCAAAAACGGAGCGACGAACTTGCACGCACTTTAGCGAACGCATGGCCACCGAGCTGCTTTCGCTGCCCGCTATACAGAAGTCGGCAAACTCACTCATGAGTCGACTCATTCAGACTCACTCAGGCTCAGATCGAGTCGTTAGTCTGAGTGAGTCCGGGTGAGTAATATTTTGGTGAGTGTGAGTCCGAGTGAGTCCGGTTGAGAAAAAGTTTAGTGAGTCTGAGTCAGATTGAGTACGGTTGAGGAAAATTTCCGTGAGTCTGAGTCCGAGTGAGCTCTCATAGCAAAACCTATTTCTGGAGTGAGTCTGAGTTAGTTCCTATATTTTTGCCGACCTATGCCGCTATATATTGAGGCGTCATTTTCTAATATTCTGATAGTACACCGCGTGTTCTCGCGTAAACTTGACAAAGACAATCTGCACCAAAATGATGCTCGTCGGTCATACGGCAAATCTATTCAAGTTGGGTCTCCGGCTTCAAGAAAAAAACCTGTTTCGAGGTTTAATGTCACCATAGACTTATTGGCTTGAATGTTGCAACGTCACTATTTGCTGGCAAGAATTATATCCTGCATATAAAGGCGTTGGAACCTCACCTCTTGTTATTAATATATATATATATATATATATATATATATATATATATATATATGTGTGTGTGTGTGTGTGTGTGTGTGTGTGTTCATATGTCATGTAATATAAACAAGAGGAATACAATATTCTTTCTAATCGCAATTCCACTGCCCGTATAAGCTACGAAATCCAGCCTTTCGCCTTCATTACCACCAGAACATCGAAATTTGTGCCGCTTGAACTAATTTATTTCATAGAATGTACCACGGCATCGTTCTTCACAACACATTATTTTATCACCCCACTATATGTTTCATCGTTTCGGTTATCGCTATGAGGTAGATGTTCTATTTGTAAACCCTGAAGCTTTTCTAGCGTGTGCTGCAAATGAGTGGAATTGCCGTCTATACCGATGAAGCGGTAATAATCATCATTTTTTTGAGGCAGTAACCATCATTACACAAGTTCCAGTCTTTCGGAAGTCGGTTCATTCTTCTTTTTTACTCGCCGTATTCTGTTTCAATTTTGTTCGCCTTTAATCCACTATTTGATCTAATGCCCTTGGCTTTGAGGGTAAATTAATGAATAAGTAATCACCTTTTTGAAACTCACCTGCAGCTTGAGTACCAAGCAAGAGAAAAACTGTGCTCTTATTTTTATGTTTTCCCATATTCGAAATCGCAATAATTGTATAATAAAAACTACAGTCATAAAAGTGCTTTTGTTGTATTTGACTACAAAATTAGCGATAAACTTAAATGGCATGGCTACCCTTGGCTTGAATTCTGGCTGTTTTTCAAATCTATCCATCAGCCACCCTGTGTGCCGTGTCTGGGAGTGTGAGTGGCTTTCAAACTTTTAAAAAGAACAGAGGTTCCTACAAGAAACTTTACATGTAAACCGCAACCAAGTGTCTGTTTTCCTGACATGACACGCTTCCGCAAACACAAACCTGTCTTGAGCGACACTGCGTAATCTTTTTAACTCAGAAATAAGTTGATTAAAATATTAAATGCAGCTTTTATCAAAACTAGGCGGGACCTTTTGCACGTCCCACAAAATCGCAAGACCTTCCATTAAAGATATTTGTATGTATCCTAATGAAAACTAGTTCAAAACCATATGGTGGTGGTAAAAAATGTCCTAAGTAGAAAGCATGCATTATAACAAGTTTTCTTCATGTTATTGCCATTACACATATGTGCAAGTATCAAAAATAGCTACCCTTGTTCAAGCTTTTCTTTTCATAAATAGCCTTTTGAATCGTCACGGCCACACGGTGTTGGGGTACCCGCATCAGGAAGATGCGACGGGGCGACGAGTTATTGTATGTGCACATTCACACTGCTACTGTATAGTGTATTATATTTATGATCAGTATTTTTCTTTTTACTTAAAGAGTCAGTATCCTATTTGATAAGATGGCAATTTAAGCTTTTATGCGATAACTACGCACGAGAAGTGCTTTGTCTGCGTTGTATCCACGCGTCTTCCTTGCTCAGAACACGCACAAATATTGCGCTCTAAGACCACATCTTCCGTGCAGCGTGAACCGAAGAGGAAGGCACACTCTAAATTGCGAGAACAGTTCGATTCACGCTGTCTGAAAATTAATGAATTAGAACATGAACAACGCCACCGCATTTCAGATTTATTTATTGTGCAACTTTTACAAACGCCATGAAAGTGGGTTTGCTCTGCTTTTTACCCATGTGATTTCTTTTGAGCAGCAACTGCGAATTCAAACTCGAAAGGTGCGTAAGCTATCGCACGCAATGGTTCATTGTCGAGATAAGTATACGACAATGAACGCCATGGGCGCGCGCGATAACGTAGCCACGAGCGAAACGTGGCAAAAACGGGATGCCAAGTGAATACATTCGACCCGCCGGGCAGGCGGGACTGGAAACAGAAATTTACTAGTGAAACCGACGCGCGCTCCATCTATCGTTAACTGCCTCAAGCATATCATTTTCAACGCTTGACGCCAGGCACATCCTGCAATATGCCGCCCAACTTCAAGAACGATCGATCCGCGTAAGAATTCATTGGATTCCTGGACATACCAATATACCGGGGAACGAGCTAGTTCATCAACGAGCCTTGCAGCATCAAAGCAAGGAACAACTCGGGGATGACAGCTCGAATCAGACCGCAACGTTTATCCAAGACGACACCCATGAAGCCAACTACCGAGCAAAAGTCCAGCGCCGGCGAAACTGAAGGGTTAGGTTAGAGGAAGCTACAAAATACGATGCCCCGCCACCAAGATCCACCCGCCTCTACGAGGTCCCACTCAGAAGATTGCAAACAGGCAGCTTCACAACAATACCAGTGCTTCACAAGAGGTACCCGACAAAATATTCTGACCCCAACTGCGACCACTGCCACGCGCCAGCAACGACGGAGCATATCCTCTGGGAATGCCCCGTTAAGGAATCAAGCCGAGCTGCTTTTATGAAAAAAGCCCAACGTACGCTGCCCCACCTACAGCAAGACATGGAGGAAACTACCTTCTGGATACTTGAAGATCTCCTCATCAGAGCCAGGCTGAATATAGGGTGCAATGCCTTCCGCACGACAGCCATCCCCTGCCGAGCAATAACAAGCTCTCCAGCTTGAGAAGATCACCTTTTAACCCTCCACCCCCCCTTTTTTTTTAATACCATGGTGCTGAAGCCAACAAGCGAGAGCACATTGTACATAGTCACATAAAGTTTTCAATCAACCAATTGGCGGCGCTGACCTCAGTCCAAGCGAGCCGAGGCCACGCGTCGGAGCGTTCGAGTTAAAGCTGCTGTCGGCTGACATGTACAACCCGCTTCGTCAAAATAAATATCTCTGATACCTCGGGCTAAATGTGTACTTGCATAAATTATTCTACTTGAGCGTTGCTTCTAACGCTGTGGTGCCGCAAGGGCAAGCGGTATATATAAGTGAAACCGAAACGAAAGGAGGAGCCTTTGCTGATCAGCGGCAGTCCTACAGTTACTGACATCGTCAATGGCTGCGCGTAAAGTTTTTGTGGTTCTCCCACAGATAGATGTGCGCGCTGTTCTCAATCTTCGCGGCGCTCAACTGAAGAGTTCACATGCTGGCTTAGAAAAAGAATGGTAAGTTTTTTGCGGATCATTCAGTTGTCCGGTTAGCGGCCACTTGCAGAATATTCGGTGGTTTGCTGTTCTCGCTGTGTCTCTTCTCTTGCTATTCAAAGTTCGCCGGCGAACATTGCTTAGATTATGTGTGCACTGAGTCACTGAGTGAAGTAGGCGGCAGAATAAAGTGTGGAAGAGCAACTAAGGCTGTCTATTCGGAGCTCGCTAGCTGTTTCGAGTGAAATGACGACTCTTGCAGCGACGATCACTCGGCGAACGAGTCAGCAGAGCGAGGGGTTATAGTTCCGTTTTCTGACCCATCTGCTCGGCTCCCCTCAGTCGCATGGTATGGTCAGTTTATCTTGCTCATCCCTAACAGACCAAGGTGATGTATGTGGTTTTACTTCGTCGAGCAAGGAATCAGGCGCTTCCTCCTTGCCTAACAACGAACAGGTGTTTTCTAGCTGCTCTGGAGGTGACGGGACAAGTCCGAAGAGTCGCCCGCTGTATTGCATTTGCTACGTTGAAAATGTGGCTGCGTGTAACATTTTGCAACAGCATAATGCTTTAGTAATCTAGCCACAGCAGGTACATAATGTAGCGTACACCCATTAGACTTTGGAGTTTTGTACTTCGAATATGTAGATAAATTTTGCCGGGGCTCATGCATGGCAATGCATTCATCTCCAACCAGTGAAACTGAATGGTGCTGTGGTGCTTTATTGAAAATAATCAATTCGAAAGAGGGGAACACGAGTGGCAGGATGTATTCATTTTTTTTTTCTTCGTAAGGCTTTTGACACAATTGCAGGTTGAGTGAAATTGGTGTCAGAGATTTAAAAGCAAACTAGCATGAATTTCTCTGACTATGCCGAAGTGCTTCAGTTGACTTTATTAATCATGTTGCTTTGTTCTGCCAATTTAGTTTGTGTACTTTTCTTTTTGTCTCCAGAGAGGCCATGCCGTGCTGAATTCAGCCTTCATCCGTCATCTTCATTGTTATCCAAACGTTTTCTTTCTAACGTGTCAGTTTTTGTACAGTTAAGATAGCTTCAAAAGGGCAAGTCGCTCTTATCTTTGTTCATTCCATGTTGTAAATACTACAGTATCTACTCAAGCGTGCATTTACAGTATTGTTGATGTTAAGATACGTTGACGAGTGGCCACCTAGTTATGGGCACCAGTCCTGTAGGATTATTGCTTATTTTATCATGTGCCTTATTCTATCTGCGATATTTCAAAAGATAAAATTGTACTTAAGTTCGTTAATAATTTTTTGTGGGATTAGAGTATGTGCCAAGCCGGCCTTTGCAGCTTTGTTTAGAAAACATGATGAATGGTCTCACAGTCATGGGTATTATCCTTGGAAGATTATTGCTCACTTATTCCTGTGTCGCATTTTGTCTAGTCAAAACTGCTAGGATACCTTCAAAAGAATAAGTTTCTTCAAACTATTTTGTAATGTGACAGTATGCAGTATTTTTCTTGATACTGCTAGCTTTGCTTTAAGACTAGCAAGCAATGGTGCTAATATCTTTTTTTTTGTTTACCTTTTCAGTAGTGGAATCTGTCAATGTGATTTTGTTTATTGCTAAGAGTCAGGGTCTTCATCAATACTGGGGGGCCCTTTTATTGCAAATATCGCACAGCTAGCCGCAACGGGACCCTTATCAAAGATTGCGATCACTACTGATGAATGCAAATGTTTCTGCTATATCGCTGTTCTGGACATGGACATTTATGTTGAACAGTATGTAAACATATTTTTGTAGAAAAAAACTGCAGCGTTAATTTGATTCTGGAAATTTGCTTATATGACAACCTCTGCGTATTTTTTTCTTATGATGTGCAATAAATCGTTGCTGTACTTATTTTACGTTGTTTAGTCTCAGTCATGAACTCATGTCTAGGAACTTCCATGCCATAGGAAGCTCACCGTCGTCACGGCTATCATGGATTAACCTGCTGTTGCTTTTCAAAACTGTATTGCTGACCAGATATTGCAAGCACCGACATGTATTTATTGCATAAGAAACATGAAGAAATCGTAACCATTAACTGGCACCAAGTAGATCTGCATGTAACACAGCTGTTCAAGTGCGGCTGTCTTCATGGCCACTGGTGCAAAGCCTGATTACATATCTAAATTTATTAATTGAATTTGTAGCCTTCTCTACCATTGGCGGCTCCATTCCGTCACATGGTGTTTCTGTAGACTTGACGGAATCGAGACGCGTGTGATTGAGGGATCAGGGTGCATGAAAAAGGAGCCGTGAACCCCGCACCATTGCCATTGAAGTGAATGTGGCTAAATGTTCGCATACGTAGCAACTTACTCGAAGGTTTCTTGTATATTGTAGAAACTTTGAAGAAGCATTGCAACTATATTATGTATTAGTTGAAGGGATCCGGAGACCGACCAAATGATTTAAAAACGAATGTATTGACGTTTCGGTCCCTTGCGTACATCGAAGGAAGATTACCCTCATTGCGATTAAGGGTGCGCGGTGTGGTTTGGATGATCAGGGACTCCAGATAAAGGCGTGTAGCACGATTTCTCTCCTTGGCAATCACACGGGCGTCTTTCCAGCTGTTAGCGTGTGAAGTAGTTGCGCACTGCTCGGCCACGGCATTGGACGCAACGTGTTTATTCTTGACGTCATTCTTGTGCTGTTGAAGTCTTGTCTTGAAGTTGCCGGTTTCCCCCCACGTAGACGTAAGGGCAGTCCGCACAGGGGATGACGTACACAACACCCGGGTACCTTTCCTTTTCAAGAGGGTCCTTCACACGTACGAGTTCGTGCCGGAGCTTCCTGGACGGGACGTGCGCAGTCTGCACGTCATAAGACCGCAGAACTCGTGCAAGGGGCTCGCTTACCCCCGGAACGTACGGAATAGCGGCCCGTCTCTGTGTAGGTCCAGATCGGGCGGGCACTGCACGAGCCAACTGGCGCCCTACCGAGTCACTTAGGTGCTCCGGGTAACCACACGCCATCAGCTCCTGCCGCACCAGTGCATTGTCACCCACACGGTCTTCCCCTGTCGTGCATACCCTTTCCGCCCGACGAAGCAGAGAGCCGACAACGGACCTCTTTTGCGAAGCCGGGTGCACCGATCTGTAGTTCAGGTAGCGTCCAGTGTGAGTGGGCTTCCTAAACACCTTGAAAGACAAGCCTGGGCCATCACGTTTCACCAGGGCGTCCAAGAACGGTAGTTGGCCCTCAGACTCCGCTTCGACTGTGAACTGAATTGCTTCATGCATACTGTTGAGGTGAATCGTGAATAGGTCGAGGTTCTGCCGCTGCAAAATACTGAAGCAGTCGTCGATGTACCTCAGAAAGCACTTCGGTTTCGGCGTAAACGAGGAAAGTGCCCGAGCTTCAATAGCCTCCATTGTTAGGTTAGCAACAGTCACCAAAATCGACGCCCCCATCGCCGCACCGTGTACCTGCCGGTAATACTTCTTCTGAAAAGTGAAATATGTGTTCGACAGTCAAAACTTGAGTAGCCTGCCTAGGTCGTGCACTTCTAGGGGAGATCGCTCAGGCAATGTCGGGTCCTTGTCGAGGGCGGCGACGCACACATCCACGGCCATGTCTATGGGTACACTCGTAAAAAGTGACGCAACGTCGAAGGAAACCAAGACTTCGTGCGGATCGACCATTGTGTTTTTGACCTTTTCGATGAAGTCATACGTGTTGCGAATATGCGTAGCCCCTTTGCCTACCAGTGGCGAGATGACCCTATGAAGAAAATCTGACAGTCTGTGGAGCGGAGAGCGAGTGAAGTCCTGTCAGATTTTCTTCATAGGGTCATCTCGCCACTGGTAGGCAAAGGGGCTACGCATATTCGCAACACGTATGACTTCATCGAAAAGGTCAAAAACACAATGGTCGATCCGGACGAAGTCTTGGTTTCCTTCGACGTTGTGTCACTTTTTACGAGTGTACCCATAGACATGGCCGTGGATGTGTGTGTCGCCGCCCTCGACAAGGACCTGACATTGCCTGAGCGATCTCCCCTAGAAGTGCACGACCTAGGCAGGCTACTCAAGTTTTGCCTGTCGAACACATATTTCACTATTCAGAAGAAGTATTACCGGCAGGTACACGGTGCGGCGATGGGGGGAGTCGATTTTGGTGACTGTTGCTAACCTAACAATGGAGGCTATTGAAGCTCGGGCACTTTCCTCGTTTACGCCGAAACCGAAGTGCTTTCTGAGGTACGTCGACGACTGCTTCAGTATTTTGCAGCGGCAGAACCTCGACCTATTCACGATTCACCTCAACAGTATGCATGAAGCAATTCAGTTCACAGTCGAAGCGGAGTCTGAGGGCCAACTACCGTTCTTGGACGCCCTGGTGAAACGTGATGGCCCAGGCTTGTCTTTCAAGGTGTTTAGGAAGCCCACTCACACTGGACGCTACCTGAACTACAGATCGGTGCACCCGGCTTCGCAAAAGAGGTCCGTTGTCGGCTCTCTTCTTCGTCGGGCGGAAAGGGTATGCACGACAGGGGAATACCGTGTGGGTGACAATGCACTGGTGCGGCAGGAGCTGATGGCGTGTGGTTACCCGGACCACCTAATTGACTCAGTAGGGCGCCAGTGGGCTCGTGCAGTGCCCGCCCGATCTGGAC
This sequence comes from Rhipicephalus appendiculatus, assembly GCA_030522465.1. NCBI lineage: Eukaryota > Metazoa > Arthropoda > Arachnida > Ixodida > Ixodidae > Rhipicephalus > Rhipicephalus appendiculatus. The sequence continues at coordinate 110,428 of JALIZH010011598.1, forward strand.
CTACACAGAGACGGGCCGCGATTCCGTACGTTCCGGGGGTAAGCAAGCCCCTTGCACGAGTTCTGCGGTCTTATGACGTGCAGACTGCGCACGTCCCGTCTAGGAAGCTCCGGCACGAACTCGTACGTGTGAAGGACCCTCTTGAAAAGGAAAGGTACCCGGGTGTTGTGTACGTCATCCCCTGTGCGGACTGCCCTTATGTCTACGTGGGGGAAACCGGCAACTTCAAGACAAGACTTCAACAGCACAAGAATGACGTCAAGAATAAACACGTTGCGTCCAATGCCGTGGCCGAGCACTGCGCAACTACGTCACACGCTATCAGCTGGAAAGACGCCCGTGTGATTGCCAAGAAGAGAAATCGTGCTACACGCCTTTATCTGGAGTCTCTGATCATCCAAACCACACCGCACACCCTTAATCGCAATGAGGGTAATCTTCCTTCGATGTACGCCAGGTGTCTGGGTCACGTGATGCACCGCACTTAAAAAAAAGGCGAACTGCTGTGCCGTTCTTTTTCATTGTGAACATGGTTCCCGTGGGGGGAACCGAAACGTCAATACATTCGTTTAAATCATTTGGTCGGTGTCCGGATCCCTTCAACTAATATGTTTCATCCCGGCCAGACGGGTTTCCGTCATACTCTCAACTTCAACTATATTGTGATAAGAACGCAGTGTCTTGAAGCTGAGGTACTCAAAGCTGGCCTGAATATTTCAGGAACATCCAAGCAGCACAGCGAAAATGTCGCAATTAATTACTCAAAGGTTGCCGTAATGATGTTGATACATTGAAGCAGCATTGCAAGAATGTTGCATCAACGTTGCTATATGCAGCATTTCAGTTACATGAAGGTTGCCTAAATGTTGTAGGAACCTTCTAACAGCATCGCGAAAACGTTGCATCAACATTTCTACATGTTGCAATTTACAGGAAGGTTGCCTAAATGTTGTAGAAACTTTCAAGCAGCGTTGGGAAAATGTTTCATTAACGTTGTAGCAATGTTGCCTTTGAATGTTGCGGGAATGCGACCAAAAGCGGACATTAGCCACGTTGAGGCAATGTTAGAAGGTAACATTGCCGCAACGTTGTGGCAACAATGCGTGCTACTAGGGAGAGGTCGTGTATCGCCGCAATAGAAATTTTAAAGACTTGTCAGTGCGTGCGAAAGTAAACGCTCATTCTGCTGCCCACATAAAATCTCGTTCTCGTCAAAGAAAACTCCCAAACACCTTCGAAATGACTTTATAGTTAAACGCACCGGAACTGATTACGTCCATCATATAAAATCCACATTCACGTGCACTAGTTCAAATGTTGTCTGCATGACAGAATGTTCCTATTGTCACAAACGGTAGAGTAGCAAAATTGGATAGCCTGTTAATGTTAGATCAAACGAGCTTCGGCCGCACACGGCGAAGAAATTACCCAAACCAGTGCCACAGCATTTTAAAGCAGTATGTCAAAAATTCGACGAACTCAAACTTTGCATCCTTCAGTCAAACTTCCGGTCCCCAACAGACAGAAAACGCACCGAGTAATACCTTCACAAGTTTAATCTACTCCATCCAGTACGTATACACGTTCCAAAGGGGGCTCTTGAATCTATTTCTCACGAATACCTCATTATATACATTGTTGAAGCCTATCCAAGCTATCAGAAGCAAATAAAGTTTATCGCTCGTCTACTTTGTACATGCTTTTTCGCGCAAGCGAAGAAAAAGAGAAATGAGTTGCAATGTTGGGTTGGTCTGCTTTTTGTGTGGGTATGCAGAGTAAATAAGAGCAAAGTTGTCAGTGCCAATTATGAAGTTTCTTCTTTCACCGTAAGTGCACTTTAAAGTGTAGGACAGTAAAGCAGATAAAGTGGGGCCAGAAGTTGAATAGTCCTGTATCAGTTGTTTTAGAGCGAAAATGTTCTTTTCTTTTTCAACGCGTTCACAGAGGTGGTACTCGCAGTGTGTCTGTACTTCTGAAGTGCCTGCGAGCCACGCTGTTTCAGAATTAGAGATACACGACGTTACACCAAGCTAGCGAGTACGAAAGTGTTGCTGGATGTTGTAGACGGGTCCCCGGAGAAATGGTTTGCATCGCGATGCATGTCACAACAAATAAAGAGAAAGGAACTAAACGAGATTAATTTTGTAGAGTATTTTTCAGGTGAGTTTCTGGGCGGTATACATCGTAGGTGATTGTGCGACATTTCTGCGTGGATCAGTTTTTTACGTGTCGCCATCACTTCACGTTTCACTTAATTGGGTCACGTCCTCGTGGGACCGAAGTTATACGTGACTGACCCGCCGAGTGTTCCTGATCTTGTGTTATTGCGGGTGCCTCAGCTTAAAGGCGCCTTTTATTGAGGGTTTGCTTACACCTCCGCGTTAAGCAGCAGCGTAGCGGAAAGTGAACTCGGACCACGTGCATTTTCCCTCATACTTATTCCTTTGCCTACACTACATTTACCATTAAATGTACCGGTGCCTTATCCAGTACTTAATGGTCGACCTGTGTATACATGTGCGCTTTTTTTTCCAATTTTTTCTCTCCCTCGGTCCTCTTTCCGACTCGTGTTTCCCCAACACTTAGCAGTGTAGCAAACCGGCTAGTATTATCAGGTGGACCTACCTGTTTTCTTTTTCATTCATACCTATTTAGGTATTTGTCTATAGTAGTGCGGGATGTGAAAATGGGCTTAGTAATAGTGCACGGTGTTTCACCTTCATATTTAATTACACATTAGAACAACTGTCTGGCTTAAGAATATCTAGTACATGATCACTAATGTGCCGGTTAGTACGCTTAACAAATATGTGCCGGTTCATTTTAAAATGACGATAGTTGGCCAGTTTGTGCTGCACTGTCAGTTTCGTACGCTGATAAGCTAACCATGAACATTATAAATGATGCACACACAAAGGTAAAATTGCGATGACAATGTATTCAATTTAAGAGTGCTGGTGCTGCTGATTTTCATTATTCAATAGATTGCGCTCACGATGAAGCTTAATTACGTAGCGTTTTGGGCGTGTTGGTTTGTCATACTGAGCTTTTTTTTTAGCGCACGAAAAAACAAGGAGAGAGAAAGGCGTGACACAGACAGGCGCTATGTGTGTATCACAGGCGCCTGTGTGTGTCACGCCTTTCTCGGTCCTTGTTTTTTCATCACTTAAAACAGCGCAGCAAGACGAGGACAGAAGAAACGAAAGAAACAACGCTGCCCGTCCCGTTGTTTCTTTCGTTTCTTCTGTCCTCGTCTTGCTGCGCTGTTTTAAATGATGTCAAACCAACTTGCCCATATATATGTTCTCTTAAACTTGTTTTTTCATGCGCTAAAAAAAAAAAAACAATAAACATCACGATCAAGCAAATGAACGAAACTTCAAGCGGATATCAGAAAACATCCTTTGGTTTGGGCATGAAATCTCGATTGAAACTGCCTTTTTAAATGCAAAGCAATTCTTAGCGAACCAAAGGCACTTTGAGTGTATCTATCTATCTATCTATCTATCTATCTATCTATCTATCTATCTATCTATCTATCTATCTATCTATCTATCTATCTATCTATCTATCTATCTATCTATCTATCTATCTATCTATCTATCTATCAGGCCCGTAGCCAGGGGGGGGGGGCGTAGGGGCCCGGGCCCCCCTCCGAAAATCGGATGGAGGGGGGGGGGGGGGGTTGACCGCAAATAACTAATAAAAATAGGTGGCTTTCGAAGTTTTCAACAGGTGGGCCCCCCCCAAAAAAAATTTCTGGCTACGGGCCTGCTATCTATCTATCTATCTATCTATCTATCTATCTATCTATCTATCTATCTATCTATCTATCTATCTATCTATCTATCTATCTATCTATCTATCTATCTATCTATCTATCTATCTATCTATCTCGCCGTCTACATCAGGGTGCTCTCGCGATCACCTCCTCAAATTGGTATAGACCAAAGTCGGTATGGAAGGGTAAGCGTATTTGACAAATATGACTGTATGGTCATGACATGAATAACGCGAAAATATTGTCGCGTCCGGCGTCAAGCCCCTTCTTCCAGACACGTGTGGCGTATACCCGTATACCATGGGCTCAGGTATGCATGTCTGCAACGTAGGTGATTGAGAGTTTGTATCTGCCCAAGAACAGCGAGAACAGACATTGGTAATTCAAATGCCAGAGCTTTAAGAAAAACCGACATTGATTGTGTCGGCGCGACCAATGCAAAAAATAAAAATAAAGATCCAACAGGACTCGACGCCAAGCGCTCTGCGGGGCACACAGGTATTTTTCTATCATAGAGGCACTCCAGGTCACCTTTGGATAACGACCCTATGCAGGCGTATTGTTATTGCAACGTCAACCGCGGTAGCAGCGCTGGCTATCTAATTTTATAACAAAGCCGTAAACAATTCATACATCTTAGAGTAACACAGGCTTCAAGTCGGGTTAACGTCAATTGTGGTTCCAGCACTTTCTCCACTTTTATAGCAGTCTAGTAAACATCACATTTGTAAACCTATGATTCAGCGAGCTTTATTCATCCATCTTTCCCCAGTCTTATTTCTTTTCAGACACAAATGCACGGTTTTCTTATGCTGGCAAAGACATAAAAAAAACATGTAAAACCGTCAAAAAGAAAGAAAGGAAGAAAGAGAAAAGAAGGGAAAAAAAAGAAATAAACAAAGAAAAAGAGAGAACCAAAGAAAGAAAGAAACAAAGAAAAAAGGAACAGATAAAAAGGGAAAAAAACAGAAAGAAAGACAGAAAACAGAAAGAAAGAAAGAAAGAAAGAAAGAAAGAAACAAACAAAGGAAGAAAAAAAGAGAAACAAAAGAAACGAAGCATAGAGAAAGAAAGAGAGAAAGAAGGAAACGAAGAAAGAAACAAAAAAAGAAGGAAAGAAAGAAAGAAAATAAGGAAGAAAGGAAGGAAGAAAGAAAGACAAAAGAAAGAATGAAATAAATAAAAAAGAAAGTATGAAAGGGAGAAAAATCTAAGAAAGAAAGAAACACATAAAAACGAAAGAAAGAATTAAAAAACAAAGTAAGCAAGAAATTAGAGAGAAAGAAAGAAACAACTAAAGAAAGAAAGAAACAAAGCAAGAAAGACAGAAAGCAAGAATGGGAAAAATAAAGAAACAATGAGAAGCAGGGCGTCAGGCACGCCCACGCCGAGCTTCGCTTACTACTTTTTCGCCGATTGGAAAGAGCTCCTGAAATTTTGTTGTCGTTGTTGTTGTTGTTGTTGTTACTATTATTATTATTAATTATTATTATTATTATTATTATTATTAAAGGGCATATCAGCATGCGAGCTTTTTTGCCACCAACATGCTCCATACTTGAACATTTGTCAAAGACAGCACAACTATGACGCGGGCGAAGAGAAAATGGGGGGGGGGGGGGGGGGGGAACAAAACTACAGCACTGACGCGCAACTGAATGTTAAGTGAAAGCACATGAAAGAAAGTGGAAAGACTACTACGCTCCTCTCGCCCACGTGACCCCATTAAAGGAAAAAAAATGCCCCCCACCTCCCCGAAGGGAATCGTGAGGAAATGCGAATGCATTTCGCGCGCGCGCTTCACTCCGTTTATATATGGTGGTTGTGGTTCGAAGGAAAAGGCGCCTAATTTCTGCAGCCCGGTCGGGAGCACGGCGCAGCGCCTTTTTTTTTTCGCCTTTGCTTTTTTTTTGTCTTTTTTTATTATTTTATTTTTTATTTCTTTTTATTTTTTTATTTTTTTTCTGTTTTTTTTATTTTTTTTTTCATAGATAGCTCCGCCGAGCTCCCGCGATGCGAGCGCCCTCACGCACCAGAGCACGCTCCTCCTCTCCACTCACTCTCCGCTACTACACTCTCGCCGCGGACCCCGCCGCCGGACAGCGCCGGATGCCTGACATAGCCCGATTAAGAAATGCATTCGCATTTAAAAATACGCAATAGAAACAACCAGCCAGCATTATATCTTGAACACCAGAAAAGCTCCATACATGTCACCTCAAAGTATTTTAATTAAGACAAAGCGCAAACTAAGCAACTGTAGGGAATGAAGCAATCTTCCCGTAAGAAACACGATTCAATTTGACAAACGATCTGCCGTAAGGGTACCTACATTATGATTTGACGAAGAATATCACCCGGCATATCAGGGTATGTATGATTCGTGATTGAAGACCGTTATGTTCGATTCATGGCCGCCACTATGTTGTACTGCTATGCGAACATCTTTATGGTTTCTACAGCAGTGCTGTAAAATTTGCTGCGTCACGATACGGCGAATGCGCCGTCCCAGCCGTCTTCATGCGTTTGAGTCTACCGTGAAATTCTTTAAATTATTACAGGCACAAAATAGCAGTCAGCGGGCCGAGAGGGTGGCACCAAAACACATTTGTAAAACAGCCTATAGTCAGCGCAGCTAATAAGAAGTATCTGGCTGGAGTATTATATTGCTGTTCAGAGAAAGATGTATGAGGGATGTGTTACGCGGCCTTTGGAGCACTCCACCATTGGAGCACTCCACCGAGCTCAGCGGGGGAGACTGCCGCCAGCTCATTTAGAGACCCGACGTGCCCACCGATACGTGATCACACGCAAGCATTTCACCCAGCCCATTTCGTCTGTGTGCGAAACAAGCGCGTTAATGTCTCTCCAGGGACACTGAGAACGTGATAGGCTGGTCGCAGCGTGAGGGCAAGGGCTGGAACAGGTATTCCATCGATGAGGCTTGCTCCGCGGCCACTCCCGCTTCGCGCGCATAGACCCCATCGGCCGCTGGAGAAATAGCAACTGGAAACTGGGTCATTAGGGCGTCGCAAACTGTTCATAGGTGTTCGCTTCATTTTGGTTTGTAATTACGAACAGTGTCGCCATCTGGTCTTGCACCTTTTCGTTACCTGACATCTCCTACCTTCATGCGCTCGGCGTTTGTTGCGATGTTTTTTGATACAGATGTATTTTTCTGACACTCGGAACTTGCTGAGCGGAATCTCAAGCAAGCCTATCCGCACTTACTCGCCGGTTGCCAATACGGTACAGCAGTTCCTCGTTAGAAAATTTTGTTTAATCACATAGGCCTGCCCTGTATGTGCTCGCACTTACAATGCAATACATTTAGCCCTCTTTTATACAAAGCATTAGGTTTTGCCATACGAGTATGTATATTCGATAATTTGAAAATTACAAAGTTCATACACTTAAATGCGCAGTCATCTCGAGCAGTGTCCCGTAATGTCAAAATCTTAAACAAAGTATAACTCCATAAAACCCAACAAAATAAAATAAAAAAATGCAATAAGGGCAGAGGAAGCATTTGAGTGACATGCTTCGTTTGGCATGAATGCATGAATGTGAAATCAATCTTGAAAAAGCCTGCAAGGTGGAGGAAAGTTCATGAATAGGAAAAACATGGTTGATCCCTCCGTAATAGTAATAGGTGTGACTCAAAAGTAAAACGGGTCTTTACAGAAGTAGTTGAATGTTCACTCTACACCGATATAAGAGAGCTTGCGCAATGTCTACTGGTGTTTGGTAGCTATAGCACCGTTTAACGGGCATGCACCCACGTTTACGCTTGGCGGCACATCTCCATCCCGACGCGTAACGTCTATGAATCAATAATTACAGAAACCTTTGTGATAGCTGTAATAGCCCAAGGTGAGAGAGTAATCAGAGAAAGCGGTGTGAAAGCCAGAAGAACATCGCTATCTGGACGCAGAACTTCGGTTGCCATCCCGCGGCATGTAACAGTGTTGAACACGACGCCCGGACTAGAGGGAAACGCAATGCGCGACGTGTCTCCGCTCTTGGCCGGCCACGATTTTTCTCGGGGCGAGCGTAAGCGGTGCACGCAGCGATACAACCAACCGAGGCAGGCGCGCGTCTCAGAACTATATTCAATACGGATGGATGCTATGAGCGAGGCCCAGGCTCTGGCTAAGTTTGCCACCTTGCGGTGTGGTAAAGCGTTGACAAAATTGCACTTCTCCTATTGGAAACGCACCCAATGTGACGGACGCGGAGCAACGACACATTGCAGGTGCTTATCGCGGAGGCCATGGTCATAATACATTATTTCACTTTACCGCTACCAGGCGGTTACACCGCCCCGCTGACAAAGAGCAGTGTGACCCTACTGAAAAAATCCGCATGCCGTCATTCGGAAAACATACGGATTCCGCATATTTTCCGTTTAAAATATATGGATTTTGTACGGACGTATACGGATGCTTACGGAAATTGTAAGGAACATACGGAAGTATCATATGGTACATAAGGAATTACGTATGGGCGTACGGATGTAGCCTTACGGAACGTGCGGATGCCGTATCTGTTATACGGATAGACTCATACGGCGATACGGAATATACGGAAAGTATGATACGGAAAATAAGAACAAACGGAATCCGTATGTGCTATGCGGAAAGATCCACGTGGCAATAAGTAGTATACGGAAAGCATGGTGTGCTTCTGCCTGAACCCATGACCATAGGCGAGCGCACATGGGGGGGGGGGGCGCCCCCTCTTTTTCTATTGTCACCTAAGAGGGAGGGGCCTCCCTCCCTCTTAGCTGTAGAGGAGGATAGCCTCCTCTATACTTTCTGTGCCCGCCAAACGCTCCCTCGGCGACCGTCGTCTTTCCCTCTCACCCACCATGGTATTACGCTACATTCCACTGCGGCGCGTCCGCCACCTACGTTGGGCTTGTCTTTCGTGGCTTGAGGCGGTCCTGCCAGTGTATCGCACGCTGCCGCGTCTAAGCAATTGCGCTTGCGACGTTTCCTTGCTGCTGTCTTGCTCACGCCTGGTCTGGGCGAACACTGGTGACAGCAACCACGGTTTCTGTGCTCACCTCATTGCCATCACTCGGACCCACGCGTGCCTCTCCTACAAGTTTATGCGGATACCTGGAACGCAGTACTGAAGCTGCTGCCCTGCCCTTCGCAACCAGCTAGGCGTTGGATGTCCTGTGGTTGTGCGGCAGTGAATAGGCGCCCGTCGGCTAGCTGTTGCCTTGATTGCAACCAAACGGTGACACATGTGTGTGTGTGTTTGTGTGTGTGTGTGTGTGTGTGTGTGTGTGTGTGTGTGTGTGTGTGTGTGTGTGTGTGTGTGTGTGTGTGTGTGTGTGTGTGTGTGTGTGTGTGTGTGTGTGTGTGTGTGTGTGTGTGTGTGTGTGTGTGTGTGTGTGTGTGTGTGTGTGTGTGTGTGTGTGTGTGTGTGTGTGTGCCTGCAGGAAAAGTTTATAATCTGCAGGATCTCGTAACACCTTGGGAACCCGAAGGTGCATCACGCGACCTGCCACAACTCTAGTTACATCGGAGAACCACCTATTTTTGTGTCACCATGGGCTTTGCTTGCTCCACCACGTTTCCCGCTTGCTTGGCATTACAGCTTCAAAGGTTTACCCGCCAGTGAGAATGCCATGCCTTCATTGCAGTTAAGGATGGCGGGTCAATGTGATTACTTCGCAACGGCAGGACCTGTGTGAGAGACTCTGCTGTTTCTACATCCTCATAATATTGAGCATGGTCATTGGTGGCAGACGTGAAGAAGTGCGTGTGTGGTGGTGCGTGCCAGTACAGTGGTGTCGTGTCGTCTCGCATACAGTGCATATTGTTTATACTTATTTTGCATACGTAGGTACGCGTGCAGAATAAAGGTTCAGTTTTATTGTCAGTGTGAATACCAGGCCTTCATTGAAGAGAAGAGTGGCAGGTTTGTGTCATTCCGTTTTCAGTGCTGCGTGAGATCTTCTGCTGTTTCTACATTCTCGACAGATTCTCATGGTCAATGGCAGCAGGTGTGAACAAGTGCACGTGTTGTGGCGTGTGCCAGGGTGTCGTGTTATCTGACAGTGTGCATTTTTTATGCTTATTCTGATTGGTGTGTGCTCGGGTGTCGTGTCACCTGACAGTGCGCATTGTTTATGCTTACTCTGCGTGTGAGAACTGTCACCGTTTCTACATTCTCGACGCATGGAGCATAACCAGTGGTGGCAGACGTGAACAAGTGTGTGTGTGGTGGTGTGTGCCAGGGTGTCGTCTTCTCTGACAGTGCGCATTGTTTGTGGTTATTCTGCGCGGTGCATGCGCAGGTGTTGTCATCTGACAGTGCACATCGTTTAGGCTTATTCTGCGCGTACATGTGCAGAATAAATATTATTCAGTTTACTTTGATCTCTCGATTAAGCTGTCCTCCAACAAGTTCTGACTTAATGGAAGCCCTTGTCTGCATTCTATGGACTCGCTTAACCAAAATCACAATGGTATTATGGCATCCATATTTCCGTATAAATGGAAGCCGTATATACTGAGAATACGGATCCGTATAATCCATATATATGGATTATGCGGATTTGTATCATGCGGATCCGTACCATGCGGATCCGTACCATGCGCATCCGTATCATGCGGATCCGTACCATGCGGATCCGTATCATGCGGATCCGTAATACTATAATACCGTATGTACGGATCCGTATCTTCCGTACATACGAATTTTTTCACTAGGGGAGCGGGAAGTGTCAGATATAAAAGGCGCGTTTGTAAGGCCTCCAGGGTGTATGACCGTGCCGCAGTGCACAGCCTGCTTACAATCTGTTGTCATGGACTGAGAGACTATGTGCTCGACTCCCGTTGATGAACATTTTTTTAACGCGAAATTGTTTTATGCCGGGGTCCACCAATACTTCAGTGACGTATTTCCGTCACGGAAACGTCGTCGAAAAAACGCATATAATTAGACGGCAAAGAAAAGAGTTCCGTCAACGGCAGCTGCACTCACGAGCTATCGGTCCGTGACAACAGATGCCAAGCACACTATCAACTGCGCCACGGTGACACATTGTGGAGGCTTTACACACGCGGCCTTTATGTCTACCCTTGTTCGGCTGGTAGTTGTCTGCGTCTGGGAGCGGTAAGGTGCAGTAATACATCATGACCGAGGCCTCCACGATTAAGTCCTGGAAGGCGTCATCGCTACGCGTACGTCCCATTCGGCGCGTTTCTAATACGAGAAGTGCAATTTTGCCAACGCATCAACACACCGCGAGGAGGCGACCTTAGACAAATTCGCAGCCTCGCTCATAGTATTCATGCATAATAAAATTAGCTCTGCGATGCCCACTTCCTTCGCCTGGCTTTAACATTGCGTTCCCCGCTTACGCTGGCCCCGAGAAAATTTGCGGCCGGGCTAGAGCGGAGATAGGACGCACGCTGCGTTTCACTTTAGTCCAGCCCTGCAGGGGCGTAGCCTGAAATTTTTTTCGGGGGGGGGGGGGGGGCACCACAATGAATTCGGAGGGGGGCACCTCCTTGAAATGGTCATTCTTGGCTCGGTATGCCATGGAGAAAAAAAATTTCGGGGGGGGGGGGAAGCACGTCCCCGGTGTGCCACCCCCTGGCTACGCCACTGCAGCCGTGGTGCTGTTTAACAGGTCGCGGGGTGGCAGCCGTAGCCCAAGTTCTGCGTGCAGTCAGCGACGCTCTTCTGGCTGACGCACCGCTTTCTCAGATTACGGCAAGGAAGGAATACAAAAGGGACACGACAGGGAGGTTAACCAGAGAGCAAGTCCGGTTGGCTACCCTACACTGGGGGGAAAAGGGAAAGGGGAGTAGAAAGATGAGAGCGACGGAAAGAAAGGAGCGTAAGAAGAAGAAGAAGAGGAAGAAAAAAAGAAGGGAAATGATCAACAAATACGCTGACACTTATGTGACGTTGACACTGCGCAATAGTCACAGACGTTCACAAAGGACCCGTGAACGCTCTCAGCATTAACTACTACAGTTACACAAATGTTTGTTTAATAATTGATCATGGACGTTTTTCATTGGGATGGAGATGTGCCATCAAGCGTCAACGTGGGTTCATCCGCATTCAACGGAGCTGCCAAATACCACTAGACATTGTGCAAGTTCTCTTCTATCAGAGTACAGGAAACTTTCAAATGCTTCTGCAAGGACACATATTACTTTCGTGTTATACCTGATTCCTATGAAGGGAGGATGAACCATGTGTTTTCTTGGAACATTTTGGTCATCTCATCACATGCATTTTCGGACGCCATTTCTGTAACGGAAATACGTCACTGAATTCGTGGTCGACACCGGCATATAACGCTGTCGTGTCAAAAAAAGACACTGCAATCCACCCGTTTTTTGAGCGGCAGGGCTGAACGAAAGTTCACTCGTATTTGTGAGCTGACAGGAAATTCCTACTGTAGCCCGAGGTACAAACCAATGGCATCCCTGGTCGCTCACTCAGAACTATTTAGGAGGTCACCATATCTTAGCGCGAAGATGAATTAACAATTCGAAGGTTATAGGCAGAGCCTGTAGAAAATAATTGTTATGAACGACATTTGTGTCTGGTTGGATCTTCTGTAGGAGATCTAGTAGTCTATCAGAACTTCGCTCAGAGGTTCAAATAAATTCCAAGTGTCATACGTTCTGAAACGACGCGTTCACACTCATGAATTGGTCCTCTTTATTATTTTTCCCCACAGACACTGTTGGTATAAGGCAGTGACAATATATGACATTTATATGAATTCTGTTTGTTTTCAATTACAACTGTTGCAAATATACGGCTCGTGCGTTAGCATATAATGAAGTTGCAACGTCATTTTACCAATTTTAGCTAAAGCAGTTCCGCCAGAGTGCTTTCGCGCTAAATTTTGCCAACTGCTCTTTTGAGAGATGAAGTGGATGAAAGCTCAAGGAGGCCTCACTTGCAGCCGTGGGAGTGGTCGGAATGACGCCGCCTTACTGAAAGTCATAGCAGCGGAAGCTCCAGCGCTACAACCTGCTAGAAATGAACCCGTGCTCCGCGCTCCGCTCGCGGTCATTTGTCCTCGCCTGTGCTAATCACTCGCTCCGTTACGGACAAGAACGGCACAAAATCTGAGTTCTAAAAATGATGCGTCATGTTTGTCCTGCTGTAACCGGTCACAGCTACAGACTGTAACGTCTCTTCATGGATGTAAGTACAGCTTTGTTGACAGTAAAGAAACACATTTTCTCATGCATAACTAGGTGGCGCTTTCTCCTTGTCACCGCCAATAACCCCATTGTGTGAACATAGTTACGTTTCCAGTAACTCCATTAGAATGCATGCTATATGCAAGTAATTTATGTTCTTGCAGAGGGCGACGTGTGATTCCGTGCGTACCGTGCGCACTTTAAGGGTTTTTGACTTCTATTTTTCCAACAACACTTCTGGCTTTGAGTATTACTCTAATCCCGCTAATTGCTTACACTGAAGTGATTTTCGTTGGACCGTTACTGCAGCTTAGTGGGGGGCGCCTTATCATTCTTTACCTGCTTTTATTTCACAACAGATAGAAGTAATCAAATTTCGTGATTAGGCAGCATGCATATGCTGCCCTGCCAAGAGATCGTTTCGATATCTTTCGGAGAGGGAAAAGTTTAGGTATTTTTGTATTGCAAACGATTACAAATGCACGTATCGGTTGACCGGTTGACCTTTGACAACCATGCAAGACAGCTTCAAGGAACTTAATGGTTGCGTGCATTCCGCAATGTAACAACGACAAATGAACAACGACAGCAATGCTGTAACACACAGAAAGGAACGGAAGGAGCAGTATACTCTCGGTTGTATTTAGAGCGATGGTGACGCTTAGTCGCCTAATGATGATGTGCACGCAGCAGTCACATACTATACAACCGAGAATTAGCGCGAGCCTGTCTTGACAAAGCTCAAGGCTTTGGAAAACCTCTTGAGATATAGGGCACTCTGATGGGTCGTTTTCGCCGATTTACCACTTAGTGGTTCATCTAGTAAGCGCGGCTCTTCGATGTTAAATAGTAGGGGATCATAAATCGCTGTTCCTAATCACCAGAACACAGGCCTTCATCTGGGAAATTAGGCTACCAACTACGGTTCAACAACTTCTAATCGACTGGACGGCGCAGCTGTTTTCTCTTCGATGACGGAGTGCTTGTTTTAGACGTCGAACTTGGGATTAAAAAAACGAGGGCGTGATTCACGTCATGCAGCTGACAACCTTATGCTAATTCGTCGTTCTAGTTTTCGGGTAACGTGAAAACTAGCATCCCAGTGGCAATAGGAATATATGAACTTCAGCGAAACCAACCTAACTGGTGCTCAGTACGCTTACCGAAATGATGATTCATTGTGACCTATCGAAACTTATCGCGCCCTTACATCCACTGGGGATACCGTTTCCTGTATCAATTTTCTTTGATGAGCACTACTTTTCACTCCACTGAACCGGCAGCCATATTTGTGTATATTACTCTCTTTCTCTTTCTTTCCTCCTCCTCTCTATCTCCCTGTGTACTCGTTTTCTCGGCCATCCGGGTATCACACAGTGGACAAATCGGCGGGAGCGCTCACCGCGCGAAGGTGTTCGGGGAGCGAAGCGGAATATGAAGAGAAGAGCGTGAGCCGGCATGATGATCATTCCTTGTCCACATCGCAAAACGGACAAGAAGCGTGAAAAACAGCGCTGCTGTAAAAATCCGAACTCCCCCGTTGTTCTCCCGGCGGAGCTTCCTAACGCTCCCTCGCCAGAAACAGCCATGCGCCAGGGCGTTTGCTCTCTGCTTGAAGAGTTATCGATGCCTCCCACACAGGGCGATTTAGTCGCATATGCTCTTCGTCCGGTGGTGACGGCCGGCCTTTGAGTGCGGAGCGCCTTGGGGGGCGAGGCTCTCCTATGCTGTCGTCGTCGCTTGGCGTAAAAGCATAGCCATCTGAGCACGCGCTCGCGCCAAAGAGGTCTTCTTTCTTCTTGTTCTTTGAGCGCCTTGATGATGACATTAAGTGCAGAGCACTTTAAATACAACCACGTCCAAAGAGTGAAAGATAAGAAGGAAGCGAGCGAAAAATAGAAACAGGGAGAAAGAAAGGGAGAAAAAGGGCAGAAAAATAGAAGTAAATAGAAATGAAAAAAAAGGCAGAAAAAACTCGACAATAGAGAAAGAAAGAAAGAAAGAAAGAAAGAAAGAAAGAAAGAAAGAAAGAAAGAAAGAAAGAAAGAAAGAGGGGGGAAAGAAATACAAAACCGATGAGAAAGAAGGCTGCCAGCTCCGCACTTCCTTCAGGCTTGGCACCACTAGTGCGAAGCTGCAATCAATTTTATTTTTTTCTGCGTGCCACAATAGATTAAAACCAGGTGGTGACATGAGAAACAATCAGTGTACAACTTCATGAGAGTAATCAATGCTTAAGGTACTGTACTTAAGTATGAGTAATTGTTTTCACTAAAACACGGTGCGGATTATATTCTGTGCTTTTCGTCACTTCCTAATTTCCCACTTACGAGAGATTGGTGTCGTTATGTTTATCACAATCCAAAGCTCCAATATTTGGTAAGAATATCTCTGGGCGAAAACTCTCCCCGATCGCTCACCTCTCTTACCGCCAAAAATTTGGGTCCTGGGCGCCTGGGCTACCAAGTGATCCCCGCATTCACTCTTCCAGGCTGTTGACCTGATGCACGCAAGTGCCACACGAGCACAGACAGTAAGCAACGGGAGCGTTCAGTGCACTATCGCTGCACTTTATCTTATGATGCTGCACGCACTAGTGATGTGAACGAAGCAGTTTATTAGGTTGTACGCGTTAGACAATGCAATATGATCTAATATATGAACTTTTGCCGGTATAATGTGAGCAAATAATTTTTTTTTTTTGCACACACTTTGGTGAAACAAAACAAAATATTTTATGATACGGTGCAGACTTCGTCTCAATCGGTGAAGCATGCTTGTGGTAGAGGCACTGGTTTTATTTTTTCACCCGGCAGAGCGAAGAAGCTGAGTAACGGCGGAGCAGTTGGTAATTGCGAACGCGACGCCGCGTGTGAGGTAGGCCACGTCATTAACAGAGCATAAGTGTTCGGGTCTCATCTCCCCGGCCTGGTCCCCAGCCCGAATACTCCCCTGATCACTGCGGTCCCTTCATTCGGTGAAGGCGTTAATGGCAAATGGATCCGTCTGCACATGCTGCTATCACAGATAACACCTATTAGCGCTGGGGCCGCCGTTCAGGAAATGTTGGACGGAGAGGCCGGGCCGCTCCAAAAACGACGGCGACCCTTACGAGTCTTATGAGACGCCCTTTACAGCTCCCTGTAAATGGATGACTGGGCGTTGTGTGTGTGTGTGTGTGTGTGTGTGTGTGTGTGTGTGTGTGCGTGCGTGCGTGCGTGTGCGTGTGTGTGTGTGTGTGTGTGTGTGTGTGTGTGTGTGTGTGTGTGTGTGTGTGTGTTTGTTTGTGTGTGTGTGTGTGTTTGTGTGTGTGTGTGTGTGGGGGGGGGGAAACACGTCTGTAAGTGTCAAAGTGAAACTCATTATAGTGAAGATAGGCTAACGACCGAAGCGTCACAGGGTGATTGAAGAAACTCAGTTTCTTTTGTGCAACAACATTTTTCATGCTTCCCAGATCCGGGTACGCCTTAACTTCGAAATGTGTGAGCAATTCCGTAGAGTATATTTCTTGAACCGTGTAAATTTACGGAACAAGACCCCCATCAATTGGACATTTAGTTTGTTAATTACCCTGCTTTTAAATCTTTCCTTTTAAACACGAACTATTGCTCAAATATATTATTTATGAATGTTTATTTGCCACCTCAGAGAGCTATTGCAAGCGTGATCAATTTCGCTACAAGTATTTCATCTCTGCTTTAACCGCGCTCGTCCCCAGCGCTAGCGCGCTTGTCCTACCGCGTGCAACGTGCGATGCGCGAGGCGATGTTATCGATTTCAACATGATACGAATCACGACGGCGATGGCGAAAAACCCGCCGACAGGTTTGCATATATAATTGCTGTCGCAATAAAATGTCAGCCATTACATTATGTGAAGGTCGATGAACACCGAAGCAGTGGTGATACAGAAATTTGAACAAAGCTACAAACTCTCTCATTGTTTTAATCGGTGTTCGTACCTAGGAAAGGTGCGCACACGCATTTATTGTCGTGATCGGCGGTCATTAAATGTTTGGAGACAATATATAAGTTTCTAAGTGCCTTTTTAAAATAATAATGTGGCCACTCGAGCAAACGGCCGCTAGTGAAAACTAAGAATGTCAAAAAATGACCAATGGCTCAGTAAATTTCATACGTTATCTCGTACAATGTATTGTCTTGAATGGAAAGTTATGTTTCCTTAGCGAAAATGCTGCTAAAGAACATGCAGATCACACTACCCTCCCAAAACTTTCCGCAGGCGCGGAGCGGTACTACTATATATCGCAAATTTATAATTTAGTAAACATAAAAGCTCACAGGGTTATTTATGCATCCGCTTCAGACGATGTAGATGTAGATGTAGATCCTATGCTTCTGGCTCACACCCACGCTGGGGGGATTGGCCAAGAATCGGGTAGCTTAAAAAAAAAACGATAATATAGAAACTAGAAAACAGATTAATTCCTCGTTTCGGGAAAAAGTAAGATTTTTTGAAAAACTATTTTTCTTTAAATACAAAATGTTCGGTCGAATTGATTCTTATCGAATAAGCAATAAATGAGTAACATAGAAAAAAATATTTTTGGAGTCTCGTTTGGTTAGCTGCGGAGCTTTAGAATCATGGTTATTCTGTAAATCTCTTTGTCTGTTCTATAAAATCTTGCAAAGCCTCGCATACTTTCCCGTTGCTGTGCCCAAGGGTCAGTGCACCTAGGGATAGCAAATTTGCAGTTGTTAAGTTTAACCCAATGATGCGCAACGGCGTTTCTAGAGATACCTTTCTTACTGCAGAGTACTTTCGACAATAGATCAGAAAGTGTTCTATTGTTTCGTCTTCTCTACAATAAGAACAAAGCGGGGAGGGTGCCAAGCCGGCTCTGTATAAATAAAAATTTAATGATGGAATACGACAGCGTAACCTGGTAATTATGACTTCAAGGCATCTGTTATGACATGCGTTACTTTTCCAGGGTGTCGATAGATGATTGAAGTCTGGAGAATTTCTTAGAGAAGGTATATCGAATTCTCGCATCATCATTTGCCTCCGAAATCTAGCTGCAACTATAAAAGCTGATGTAGGCGTAATATTAATAGCTGGTCCATCTAACGCCGCTTTCGCTAGTGCATCAGCTGTTTCATTTAGAAATAGTCCTCTATGTCCAGGTACCCATACTAATCGAACATTAGTTATGTGGCCAGGTACTAGGGAATTGAACTCTTTCAATACTTTCGATTCACCGGATGCCGTGAGCGCACTGCACACCGATAATGAGTCCGTTATTATTACAGCGGAATTTATTGATGTCGTCAGTTTACGAAGGGCCAATACTACCGCTAGAAATTCTGCAATAAAGATGGGTGTGAAATCTGGAATTCGGAGGGAAAAAGACCAGTTGAGAACAGGGCAGAATATACCGATGCCACTCTTTTCATCTCTCTGCGATGCATCCGTCGCAATGATGACATTTGTTTGCATTCTTCGCAGGTAGTCCTGTAGAGTAGCTCTTAACATATTACTCGGTAGGTGTTTAGCACTATTAGGGAAAATGTTATCAAAGTAAATTTGTAGAGGATTTGACGCATTACAAACCGGAATAACCTCTCTTATCTGGACGGACAGTGGATCGAGAAGTGATTGTACAAATTTTGCTTGAGGTGTATGAAATCTGAGCCAATGCAAATCATAGAATAAACCAGGAAGCGCAATGAAAACTGTTTCATTACGCCTTAAAGGGGATTCATATATCCTTAAATATGTTTGTACAGCCAATATTCTGAATCTAGTTATGAGTGAGGGGATTCTAGCTTCCATATATAAAACATTATTCGCTACAAATTTAGGTAGCCCTAAGCACAGACGACTCAAAAGCGAAAGCCATCGTTTTCTTTTTCCTCTAAGTCGATGTAATGACCCTCAAGCTCACCCCTAGTAAATGTTTCTGCAACTAATGTAGTTTTGCGATGCCTCCATGATCAGAGGCATCGTAAGCTCTCTGCGCCTCAACTTATTTTGCACTGCCTCCAGGGATCGGTCTACCTTTGACCAAGCAATGATGACATGTGTTGACGTGACAGCACGTCATGGTGACGTCATGGAGCGACTTCTGATGGCGATTTTTTGCATTACTTGTGTTCACGTCGCCGGCGGGGAACGCCGAGGCGGGGCAGCGGTCCGTTTTAGTGTGTAATGAGGGATTTAAGGCTTTCACCTTAATAAGTTCAAAAACCGCCAGGCCTGCGCGGAACGCGCAGCACAGTCACAGCGAAAGCTGGAAGAGCGGCCTTTCTAGAACCTTTTTTAAACACACTTGGGGCAACTACTACAAGCACACTTGCATGGTACCCACTGCGCCATAAATCATCATAATTTTTGTGTAGTGGGGAAGCGTCTACTATGTCATTATTCGTCCTTCTTCGGAAAAGCGCGGTACCCGCTACACACTTGTAACGCATTATGTGCACTTTGTTGATGCTGTGGCTGACGACGATGAAGAATTATGCCTGAGGCTTTTGTAATGGGTTGGAGCATTGAACGACCCACTCGTTAGGCAATTCGCATTGTGTGACGCCTGGTTGTTACTTTACTGTTCTAAAACGCTTTACAGCATATGTTAACGCGATTGCTTACCTGAGATGAAGCCTGCATAGGGTCAGTTTGCAACGCAGTTTCAAGCACCGGCGTAGCGCATTGGTAGAGTGCTGGGCTGCCAACGCAGAGGGCCCGGGTTCGATTCCCATTCTGGCAAAGGCGTTTTTTTTATTCTTATTTCGTTCGATAGTGGTTACGGACACCGGCGGCGGCGGACAACTACGACGCAAATACGGCCCCTGTTGTTATCTCATAACAGCTTTTGGTGTAAAATGGATGTTGCTACTTGTGCTTACCTCTCGCTTGGTGAGCTGTGATTGAATGCTGAAGAGTAACGCCCGTCCGTTTAGCTCAGACGCCAGATGTATTAGAGTTCGGTCGGTACGGTAGCGTTTATATTTTTTCTTTAACAATATGATGAGAAAGCTAAAACGGAAGCTGAGGAAGCTAAAACACCGAGGCTGTCCCACACAGCCCCAGCGTTAGGAGCGTTCAAATCGCCTCTCAAGCACAGCTGCGCCTCTGGGGACGGCCGCTGGCTCCATATGAAACAGAGGCCACAGTTTCGTGACCATAAGAAGCATTGAGTGACTCTGCTACTACTGAACGACATCAAAATAATTCAGCGCAACATACCACGTGGCTTCGCCACGTATACCTCGTACAACTTAAGGAAATGCAAAAATGCCGATAGGCATGCGCAGATTCATGTTCCCTCACCGCGGGATACGATAAAAGGGGCTACGACTCTTCATGCGAATCCCCGTATCACAAACACAATGTTCGAAGACGTCAATATGTTCTTTAAAACATAAACAAAAACTTTACAGCAACCGACATTTAACCGTAATCATGTTTCAATCACGCGTTGGACATGAATATTCTGGCCCAAAGTAAATGGTAGTCATGGCACGGTCATGTCACAACCGCTACGCGCATTTACGCTAAGTTGAACACTGTGTAGTACCTTTATCGTGAGAATGTTCGCGCGCTTATTAGATAAAGACTGAGTATTTCGACTGGGCGGTACTTACGGCTATCTCATGTGCAGATGCATCACTAACTCTCAGTGTGCCATGTATCGTTTTTTTTTTCATTTTCTTTCCATTTTCTTGTATTTGTATGTTCTAAATTGCAATGCTACAAATATTGATCACAGAAGCAACGCAAAACTGTCCGCCTCCGTGGGGCTGTGGTCACGGTGCTCGGCTGCTGACCCGAAGGTAGCGCGTTCGGTCAAAGCCGCGGCGGTGGCATTTCGATGAAGGCGTAGTGACACAAAAGGGATAACTGCGCTATATGACGCACACGTAAGAACCAGACACACACACAGGCGCAGACTTGCAACTGCGCCTGTGTGTGTGTCCTGTGTGTGTCAGGTAGCGCAGTTATCCCTTTTTTATTTGTGTCAGGTAGCGCAGTTATCCCTTTTGTGTTAAGATGCACCAACTCGCCCAGCAACAAGTTCTTCTAAAAAAGGCGTAATGCTATGAGCCCGTGCACTGTGCTACGTCAGTGCACGCTAAAGAACGCCACATGGTCGAATTATCCGGAGCGCTTTGCTACGGCATGCCTCATAATCATATTATCGCTTTGGGGCGTAAAGCCCACATATTATTATTAGTAGCAGCATTAACAATGAAAAGCTTTCCACGAAAGCGAGATAAGCAATATTTATTTACTTATGGCTACAGATAACAAAAATATATCATTGAGGGCTGTAATGTTAACAACGTCCCATATACTAAGAACACGGCCAGCGTGAATGAGCAGGTCTCTTTAGGCGGAGAGAAGAGCGCTCCATTAATGTTGTTCTTCTACCTTCTTTTTTTCTGTTCTTGCTTCACTCAGTTTCTTATTACAGCGGCGCTCTTCGTTGCAGAGGCCCCATTTCAGGGTCGTTAGAGAGAAGCGCATCCGGTGCGCTTGTTAACATCGAGGCCGGGAAAAGCGGGAGCTTTTAGCCGGTACCCGTCGTCCCAGCTAACATCGTTGCGAGCTTCTCGCCGTGTTGATAGTTCGCGCTTTGTATATTGTGCTTCGAAAACTCGGTCCTTGTTAGACTGTTCGTTATAAAGTAGAAGCTACGCCTACTAGGGAGCCTCCCTTTCACCAAACAACTTCGGTACAGCGCCACGACAACAAATTTCAAAGAAGATATACATAAAGAGGAGAATAGCGTCGGTTTCTTTTTGTTAATGTTGCTGTGACCTGAAAGAGTCACAAAATATCAGAGGTCACGAACTTCTACAGCCATGGAGAAATTTGAGACCCAGCCACTTGCGCCATTTTTCGCTGCCTGAGTAGAAATTATAGGTGAGTGACATGCCAACATAATGAGAAGGGTGGAAAAGCTGATTTTCCTTTTTTTTTGTGTGTGTGGTCCCGTAGCTGTCTCCAGAATCCAGGAATACCTCCTGGGGGACCTCATAGCAGGCGCATTGCAGAAAACCTTTTCATGTGAATCCAACCTTCAATTGTCTGTTTGGTTGCATGTGTTTGTATGTGTGCGTGTGTAATGTACACATGCATGAAATGTGCAAATATGGGCAGTGATCGAAATTTTACGTGTGTAAGGAAGCTACATGCTTGCGCAGGAAGACGTAGCTCTGATTGCATTTGCAATATAATTGGTGAGGCTCATAGGAGTGACTGCCGTTTTTTGGCACGTGCGGAATCACAATGATACGGGACATGCTATTCACGTATGTGTCGACGCGCACATAAACTACACATTGAGAGAAAAATGTCCAGCAACAAATTTCCCGACATGGAGGCCGTGTTAGCTAGCACAAAGAGGTATAAAAGCAAGCAAACAAACAAGCAAATAAGCAGAGGTGCTCTTACAAACCATGTTCAATGACACAAGATTCGGTGCCCCATTACAGTGCACTGAACGAAGTTCCTAAACATTGTGAATGCTTTAGCGTAAATGGCCGCATTGACATTTCATCAACTGTGTGTGTTCTAATGTGATATATCCGCTCTTATTTGGTTAATTAGCAGAAGGAACTGTCATCTTTGTTCTCTTTTTTCTGTACCCTCTACACAATGTCGGAGCAAATGCTTGGATATCGATACGAAATGCACGAGACAGCCTCAGCACCGTGTCGTGGGCCCTCTGGGCTGCTTTCGGTTTATACAGAAAGTCTGAGCTCCTGAGGGCAGAGCTTCATTCCTCTTCGTTCGTCCGCTGAAAACCCCATAATGAGGGACACTGCCAGAGCATGTGATCTAACAAGCGGCGCCACAATCTGGGTATGTTCGATCAAGGCCTTCTATGGCACTGGGAATGAATACTAGGGTACGACCTGGTTTGAACTGTTCGGAGGGTAGATGCCTGTGCTATAGAGGGTTTCTCATTAGGAACGGGGAGGTCCCTCCTGCCAAACTGGTAATGTTTGTCGACCTCGTTGAAAGTTTGCAGAACGTCCCTAAATACCACCAGGTTGAACTTTGAAGATCCCGCAGGCCACCCAGCGCAGTGAGTAAGTTTGCGCACTAGGGTGTGGCCGATCTCGTTCACACTGGCCGTGGAAGCCAGTAGTGATGACAGGTGAGTCGAAAACCAGGTGATTGTGGGTGCAGAAATATCCTCATGACCTAAAAGGCCATTTGCTTCAGCTGATACCCATCCGGACGCAAAGACTTCGGCCGCCGCTTGTGAATCTGTGTAGATGTGTTCCTTGAACTCGCGAAGGAAAGCGAGGGATATGGTTACATGTTCAGACTCAGCGGGAGTGGCGCTCCCGATAAAAGTGGATTGGATAAGAGAACCTGTGTGATTGACTGTGACGGCCGAGGAGTTGGCCGATCTACCGTACTGAGCCGCGTCTACGAAGCATGCAGACTCCGGGTTTGCACAAACGTTTTTGAGCAGGGCTTGAGCCCTGGCCCTCGGTCTCCCCGCGGTGTGCTGCGAGTGCAGGTTGCGGGTAAACGGAAAGATTGTAATGTTGGTCTTTACTCCTTCGTGAGACTGTGTTTGCACTCCTATTCTAGAACTCAAGTTTACCTTAAGACAGCGAGAATACTCCTGCCGGCTGCCGAAGAAAAGAGTCTGGACATCTGAGCCATACGCTGCTCCTCGATGATCTCTTCAAACGTGTAGTTAATAACCAATTGCAGGAGGCATTCCATGCTAGTGCTCGAAGTGACCCCTAACACACTTTTGATACTCATGCGGATCAAGAGGTCGAGATTAGATTTCCATGACGCTTCCAGCAGCACATAGCAGCAACGTAAGTAATGTAGCTCCTTAAGAAAACGCAGGACAACCTTAATAAACTGTCCTCCCTGAGGCCGCCTTACGAGGCGGAGACCTTGATGATAAGCCGAATCATGCTTGACATTTTAGTTGTGATCTCACGGTCTGTCCATTGCTGCCATGTTCCTCTATAAGCATGCGAAAAACTCTGATGACCTCAACCCCAGGGATGTGACGGCCAGAGCTGATGCGAAGCTTTATATTGGCGTCCGAAAGCGGGATCCAGCCCTTGTATTTGTCACCCCGTCTATTTGGTCTGTACAGCAAATGTTCGGAGTTGCTAGGAGCGAGTCGGAGTGCGTTTCCACGTACGAAAACCTCGGTGTGATCTACAACCCGTTGGAGTGCCTCCTATACTGCCATAGCTGGTGCGTGTACACCAGAACGTGATGTTGTTGTGTATGGGCGACCTATGACCTATGCCATCTTCTTGCAAGAGCCTCGTCCAAGGCTCACAGAGGGCAATGTTTAGTGAAAGTAGTAAGACCATTGAATCTTTCGGCGTACCTTTTGAGCAATGAACGAAGGGTTTTGATTTGAGATCTCCCATATTAATTATGGCCCTTCTGATCTTGAAATGAACAGTTTTCGAAAATTGTTGCGGATGCGCAAACATCACCCTCATCAACACTGCATTATAGAAAATGAGAGACACCTACATAAAAACAAAACTGCCTTGAATGGTAATCGAGATTAGGAAACAACTTATCGTGGTCGCGAGCATGTGGGCAACAGCTTCAATTTTGCAAGACTAGTCCCCTAGAAATGTTCGAATTTGGCAGAATAAATATGATGCACTGTGGCGACAGAAATTTTGGCGGAAGATTTTGAAAACTCTTACAAATAAATCGTTCTTTCAAAATCAACTAGCATGACAACTAAAAACAACATTCCCAGCCAGTAAGACAGCTAAAAACGAATAACCACGTATTCATTATTTATATTTTGTAATTTAGCCTTCATGCAGTGGTTAGCTTGTTTGGAAAAGAATATAAAAACACAAAATGCAACTCTCCGGCGCTCGGCGTGATTTTGCGACGCAGGTGCTTAACGAGCAGATTCACTTCAAAAAGACAAGATGTGTTTAGAGCACGTATTCAAATCTAAATGTGTAATGGGGATGCTGAAGTATTTGGAACTATTGTGCATTAAGTGCCGCAGAAGTTGTCCGAATACACCGTGTGTTTGTTTCTAGATGCGGGGCAAAAATGTATATGCATGCTAAAAGCAGCAGTAAATGTTGATTCTTATGAGAGACACCTTCAGGTGTCCCTTAGAGATCCAAACTATGTAGCAACCGTTTTCTAATATTGCGAAATGCATTAAAATGTGTGTATCCCTGTCTTACCACATAGTAGTTGTGAGGTTTCTTGATGCCTGTTGGGATGGGAAGTAGCGGCTTGCACAATTTAGCAGTGAGGTTTCTTGACGTGTGTTGCGATGGGAAGTAGCGGCTTCCACGATTTATCAGTGGCTGCGGATAATGATCGAGTGGATGCTTCTGGCTCATATATTAAGGGAATTATTCTTCACTCGCCATGCACTCTAACAACGCTGTGATGTTTAAAATGTCAAACATTCACATTCAAGCGGCGTGCGACTTACTCGCTGATGCATACAGAGATGGTCATAATGAAGATTTTGTCATATATGGCTTGACACAAGAGGAAAAATTGCATTTTAAAATCAGATTATGTAGGTAGAGTGTGTGTCCTTCGACAGTAAAAAAGGTAACTCTGTTTACGGTTCTCTTGTAGAATAACTATTTAAATTCATTCATTCTCTCACCAGCAAATATGACATTCGGCTATGAACTGACAGGGGAAGCGCGCTTTTCACAGCCGTATATTTCGCCTACCCCTGCCATTTGATTTAGCTGATTTTACGCGGATTAATAACGAGTAACTGTAACACTTACAGAGCCGCATTCTGAGCTTGCAAAGACTGGACCTGGGTCAGTCTTTCCTTGACTCCGTACCATGACTCTGTAGTGATATTTCAGTATAATACAGGTTCTTCAAGAGTACATCACATTATAAATTTTTAAAAACACTTTCCTGCATAAAGATGAGATATACAAGTGGAGAATATGAGAACAATATTTTACTTATAAAATTGTGATGAATGTTTGCACATAGGAAAGCTAAGTAGCCGACGTGTAACTTGTAAAATCTTGTGACAGTCGCTTAGAACGTTAGACCAGCTGCTTAGTCATTGTAGCGTCATCATCATCGCCCTTCATCATCATCATCATTTACTAGCCACCGCGCCGCGCCTCTCGCGCAGCTCATGCTGATAGCTCGAGGCGCGAGCCAGAGAACGAGTTCACCCGCCTGGCAGTTCGGACGCAGGCAGCAGCCGCCGCTCCGCTTCGGCAGTTTCAGAATAAAGTGGCGGGAGTTAGGCACGGCCACGTCGGCCGCCTTCGCGACGTCTTCTCACGTCTCGTCTCCACCTCTCGCTACAGTCATATTTCACAGGCCTATATAATCCAATGTTTCATCCTATATAATCCAATGTAAGCTTGAATCAAAAGTATAAGGCACTATATACTGCAGCACAGTCTTACAGAAACGGCAGCCTCCTGCGCCACCTCAGCTCCTCTAAACCTATGAATGTATCGGCTGCCTCACACTTATCTGGCAATTGCTAGTTGTAAAACCCTATGTCAACGGCTGATGCAGGAGTTTCACGCAATCATTTTTTGCATGTTGTTTTCTTTGCAGCAAATTTGTTCCTAATCTGCTGAATGCGAAAGTCAGCGCCTTTATAATATGGTGCTATTGTGGCCACTGCTGTGTACGACATACTCAATTTAAATGTGGCGTGTACCACTGTAATAGCCAGTTGAAGAATAAGTTCTGTTCAAGGATACTATAGCCTGCTGGACGAAGCGCCTGCCTCCGCAAGCCCAGTTGAGAAAATACCCGCTGGCAAACAAGCTATCCATTACTTCCGGGTAGGTCCAGACGGTGCCACTTTCGCTGAGGTACTGCGCTCCAAGTTCTACTGCTGGAAAAATTCGTAGCTTTTTTTTCTGTTTCTACATTAAAGAAAACAAATGTGTCGGGTTCAAAGGGCCCGAAAACAGCCCTCTCTTTCCTGGTACGTTTCCCTTCAAGGGTAAGGGGCATTGATGAAAAACGCGAACAAGAACCCAAATAGCCCCAAGCAAGGACGGCCTCCGTCAATCGAGCGGAACGAGGTTGATATCCACCGGAAGCACTGCTGGTAAGGAGCACGCTATTTGAATTGATAAAGAACGCAAGAACAAAAGTATTGGGACAAGTGTCGGTACAACAACGAACTCGCTGGTGCGAACCACATAGGCTCCGTTTTCTGCGGAATGAAGGAAATAGTCGGCCATTTCTTCACGGACTCCTGGCCGCGAGTTGATGCTCAGTTTCACCGTAAGACTCTCCCGTGTGTGAAAAGATATTTACGGTCTTACTCCGAACGCCGAATATAGGTACTATATTGCACATTTTGAAAATAAAACACTCGAGTTTATATGATTGGGTGAAACTGCGCAATAATGGTTCAGTAAATGTGCGACCGGAGGCTCTCAGCCATGAAAGTCAAGAGTTCAATTTACCGTATCTAGATGGACGACAGCGGTGGAAGGACGGCGAACAGCTGAGTACAACGGCAGCATTGCATAGACGACAATGTCTGAAAATATGTCTAACCGTAATATTGCAAGACGCCTATAGCACCGACACACATGTTATTCCTGAGTTTGTATGCAAAAAAAAAAAACTATCTGCAATAGCAAAATCTACGGAGAAGAAATCTGCAGAAAAATGGGAACTTTCCATTTAGACTTTTGTAGTCTTAGTCCTTGTTCATCCTTCAAGAACACAGAGCTATGTCCTTAAAAGCTATGTCCTTAACACACTGTATTATAAATATACAGATGTATATGTCGCAGTTTCCAGGACGTCTGAAAAAATCTCGCAAGTCCGCAAACTGAAAAAAAAGACTATAGAAAAGACTACCGAAAAAGACGACCACTTAAAGTGGCAATGACGCACCTGAATGCTGTTGCAAATACTAAGAGGGTATTCACTCACTACTAGTCTTCAAAACACTCAGGCAGACATACGTTGTGGTTGTGGCATATTTACTACCGCAAGCAACATTGGACGTCTGACGGTGCCCAACAGGCCGCTTACCACGCCGTTCCAGCACCGACGGCGCCATACCAGTTTTCCGAAACCGTGACGTCGCGGAGCCCAGCGTGCGTGTGTTACTCTTGAGCGTATCTTCACCTTTAGATACGCATAGTGCATTAACGGCGACAAACACATCCCAAGGCCATCGTAATACAAGACAGTGGGCCTAGCAGAAATAATGCATAGTGGTAACACTGGCGGAAGCGCTACAGCATTTTACAATGAAGTTTTCCTTACACATAACATATGTTTCCCAGAGATGTTGTTTGAGACTCCGGCCATGCCGCGTCAAAGGCACTTTGCTCTAACAATAAACCGCGCTCCTATCCACGCTTAACTGCGCTCGGCCGAAAAATACTGAAGAAGGCGCCCCCATATGCCAATGCTACTTTTGAAGGCAGCCGTGATCACTCCATTTCATATAATGCTGCTTTCCACTTCATGAAGACATGTGAGGCAGCGCTATGCGATAAGAAAAATGAAACATATCCAAATAAATTAACGCTATTTTACAAAAGTCGCGCCATCACCCTGCTGCACTTAATATTTAAGATGGACCAACCGACGAAGCTGAAATTGTCTGATTTTCCAGTTTGCATTCGTCATAATGTAACACGAAACGAAAGGCGTGAAACTTCAAACTTCAAATGTGACGAATTCATAGTAAAACCAGCGGAAAACAACAAAAACGAGAAAGACCAAACAGAACAGCGCAAGTCGTTGTTGTTGTTGTGGCCTATATCATGGCTTATACCCACTAAGTTGAATTGGCGTGTTTGGTCTTTGTCCTCTTTGTTCTTTCGCGCGGTTTTTGCAATTAATATGTACCAACAAGCTCAAGTTCGCACACTTCTGAAATTTCGCACGAAAGTGAAATACCATGTACGTGTAAAGGAAATCATTGCAACATTTCATTTGAATAACTGGGAATGAGAGGATAAATACCGCAATGTAGATGGCCTAAATACGTTGTCTTCTTAGAGTAATGGGTTGGACTGCCTAGGATCGTCAACGAAAAAACTTTTGTAAGCCGCTATTGGCAACCTTACAAGTGCCTATTGAACAAATAGTATGCCTAATGACTATGATTTCTGGACTGGTGTTCAAACTGTCCGAAAGCAGCTGGCACTTCACCATATTGTATGTCACGAACAACTGCGTCAGTACATTTTGGCCTTGAAGAAAACATTTAAAATTTAAAAAGAATTGAAAAGGTGAACACTGAGTTGGCGTTGTGCGCGTCAGGACAAGCTGTTCGCTCTTAAATACGACTTTATAGTGCCTCCAGCCGTCACAGCAAAATGAACTCTTTATTGCCTGCCGAGTGCCGCAATACCATCGTCGGCTTTGTGGGACAGCAATGTTTACGGGATAAAATATAGAAACAGAGCTCAGAAAATAAGAAGAAATATATTAGAGTGCGTCGCTGGGAGTAAGAGCTTGACGTGTGTACGCTGGCATGGGTAAGAAAACATTAAACAATGTATTTGTAGTTTTATGTTGTTCCCCAAAATAGGTGTGTCAGTGGGTAATTGCCCCCCAACGCCAATTCAAAGCAATTTATTTCAGAAGTTGTGCGTGTGGTGAAAGAAAATATCCAACTTCAAGAGACAAGACATCGTCTCTTTTCTGAAATAAATCACCAACCATATATCATTTGAAACGTGTCTCTTTTATTAGATTTATTATATACTGCACATCTCACGATATTTAATACTGGCTACTTTCGCCCTGATAGTAGCACTGGTAGCGCACACCAGTGCACACACACACACTATAATCGCGTTAGTGCTTTTGAATGTGCGCATTGTGGGCAAATATGATGCTGCGAATAGTATCAATGAATGTGATAGGCCATAGACAAATGCAGCATTCTGCATATGGTAGCAGTTTTTTTAACCTCGGGGGTAATTGAAGTGACAGTTGCTAGTAACTGTCCAGATGTAAAATTATTTGAAATAATGGTACTTGGTTAGTGGCTTAGGATACGGGAATATTCAAACGCTAGCTTCGCTTTTCATCGGTAGAATTATGCATAAACATTGTCATATAAGTGAAACAGCAATATCACTAAGCCCGTTAGTCACAGAAATGACTGTGGAGGTATTTCACCCTTTAGGGTGACTGTGACGCTATCTTTGCCGCTGTCGTTAGTTGTTTGCGAGCGAAGCATGCCGAAGCGTACTTCACAATTTTGCAACGTTATCATTAGACAGCCTTGAATCACATTCTGTCTGACACGCCCCCCACTGATCGCTAAAGTTGAAAAGTTGGGTAGATCCCACGCCTCGTGGGAATCAGTTTCTTGCGAGGCAATCGGCTAGTAATAGTCTATGCTGTGTTTCTTTCTCTTTGAGCCAAGCCTTACGAGATGGATCGACGTATCTTTGTAAGTGTAGTAGTTGTCTCTACACTGTGGGCTTACCAGGAACATCGACTACTCAGGTGCCTAAAAGGGTAACTTATGGTTTGACGTAATGTCAGTACTAATGTTAGAACACAGACGGCAGAATTATCGAAACGAAGGACACTTTACGGTGCGATGATGTGAATATCTGGCGTAACTTTTGTTAGCCTGTTCCTGCGGGATCGAGTGACGCTTGAAGATAGTTTGCTGAATCTTATCAGTACAAATCTAATGTTTATTAGACTACTATAAAAGCGAAAACAACACTGGACCCCAATCGACATTAACCTGACATCCCGCCTGTACCATAGAAGTACTTATGTTATGTTTACTGCTTTCGTATTAAGTTAGATAGCCAGCACTGTAACCACAATTGACGCCGCCCCGACATTACACATGCATGGGGTCTTTTTTTCAAAGCACTTTCAAGAGATGGCGTGCCTGTGTGGTAGAATACCTGACTGCCACGCAGAATGGTTGGGTTCGATCCCTGCTGGAATCCACATATTTATTAGTTTCGTTCGTCGGGTCAACGCTGGTGATCTCGCTTTTTCTCAAAGCTGTCGCCTTTAATTTACCAATGCCTGTTCTCACCGCTTCTGGGTAGATATAATCTGTCAATCACCTAAGGCGCATGCCCGCATACCACCGCCCGTGGTGTACGAGAATGCGCCACACGTGTTTGTAGGAAAAGGTTTAACGACGTACGCGACATGATTTGCCCGTTTTCATGCCATGGCCAGACAGTCATATTCCTAAAACCCTCTTACCCTCTAATGCCAATATAGGCGTACACCAAATTAAGGAGGTGATCATAAGAGAGAACACCCAAACGTAGGCGGCCAGATAGATAGATAGATAGACAGACAGATAGATAGATAGATAGATAGATAGATAGATAGATAGATAGATAGATAGATAGATAGATAGATAGATAGATAGATAGATAGATAGATAGATAGATAGATAGATAGATAGATAGATAGATAGATAGGTAGATAGGAGCACAGAAAGTGCCTGAGGTTCACTAAGAAATGCTTCGCATTTAAAAAAGAACAGATAATACGAACTATACAGGGTGACACAGCTATCCTAGCCAGAGCTTAAAACTATGCCGACGCACTTTAAGACGACTTGTCTAGACGACTTGTTTAAGACGACTCTATCTATCTATCTATCTATCTATCTATCTATCTATCTATCTATCTATCTATCTATCTATCTATCTATCTATCTATCTATCTATCTATCTATCTATCTATCTATCTATCTATCTATCTATCTATCTATCTATCTATCTATCTATCTATCTATCTATCTATCCAGCCGCCTTCCACTTTGTGCTCTACAGACCTGTATCGTTAATGTGATTTATACCAAAATTGGTATGACAAAACATGGCTGTATGATGAACATGAACAACTGGTCATATGAAAATCATGAGTAACTTGTCATGAATGGTATGATTTACACGCCATGGCCCTGGTGCACCCGCGGCCGTTTCCTGTGTGTAGCTTGCCAGGAACGCGTGTCACTTTACGGACGCATGTGTGTACTTCTCCAATTCGCAAAAGAATTCGGATCATTGCGTAGTGGACACTTCACAATAGTATTTGCTGTAGGCATTCTTGAATGCCTTCAGCAAATACAGCCACTTTTACGCGCACAGATGTTCCTCTCCTTGCGGCGAGGTTGAAGTGTGCACAAGAAGCGAAGTTAGGCTACAGATTGAGAAGACGATGCGATCGGGGCCCGACTACGATATCGTGTTCGACTCTTAAAGGCGAAGCTCAACAGTCGTTCGAATTTTTAACGCGCAGCTCTTTGGCGTCCGTTCCTGCGTTCACAGGCGTCGCCGTCGTCGTCGTCGTAACTGAGAGAGTGAATAAGGACGATAGATAATGAACGCGGAGCGCAGGAAGCCGCTGTGTGGACGAAGAAGAGGAGGATGGGAGCGCGTGCCGATTTATGATGATACTAATTTATGTTCGCCCTACCGCCTCAATGAAAACCTTGTACAGCTGCACTGTCAAAGCACCTCACATATCCAGATGTCTTGAATATAAACGAAAATTTCCAATAGCCTACACGGTTCATTAAAATGTCGCTATTAATTGAATATTTTCAAGGACGCCGTTGTCATTTGTTTGGTAATATGATTATGAAGAAAAGCTTCGTGAGAATTATTCTGGCTACAATTTTTTAGATCGAAACCATTATTTATATGAGACTGCGGCTTCAACTCAAGCCTTCTTTAATAACTGCGCTAGCCTCGCGATTCTTTACTTTGGGGTGAAACCTTATATATTATTTATAATTGCAGTATGCGCAAGACACGGCGTTAATAATTAGATTATAGGTATTATACGCACACAAGTTATTCAAGTGCTTCCCCCTGTGAGTGGCCGTCACTGCGAAGATAGACATGTTTTATGCCAGATATGATTGCGTATGCGTCCGGCGTAATTTTTCTTGCGCGGACAGGAGGACGAAGTGTTATCGAGTGACCACAATTCTACAACACCACCATGGGCCACTTGGAAGCTTTTATTCAGTCTCTATTATTAGTATTATTGCTGAGCAATGACCTTTTCGACCGGAACATAATGAATGCTTCGTCCCTGTCCATGAAATTGTCATGCATATTTAATCATAACCAAATTTAGCAATATGCACAAATTCGCATTTATAGAACGGAAACCTTCGGCAAAAAAATCTTCATTTGTTCGGCATTTCAAACTTCGCAAATGAACATCAAACCGGTGCACGCTTGTAGATATGAATATGAAACTTAAAGGATGTCATATAGATGGTTCAGTTGTTTCGGAAGCTGAACGAATGCGCACAACTAGAAAGCGCACAAACATCGCAAAAAGGTCACTTTCTCGCGATTCTCGTATGCATCAATGCCCGTTCAGCTGGCAGCGCTATTAGCGTGTCTGTACGTCCGTTTTTGTCTTTCTTTCTTTTTTAGAGCGCTCCACCTTTTTTTTCGCGTAAAGAAAAGGCATTAGGAGACTTCGGGCTTGAAGAGCGCACATCTGGACGAAACTCCCTTTCCTTAACTTTACGAGTCATACGCATACTTTAGAGCTTTTGTTTTTTTTTTCACCTTTTGCTTCTGTATGTTGGAAGAGAACCATGATGGGTGTAAAAAATCACAAAACTGAAAAAGCCGGGGGGCATACACTAAGAAAGGCGTTATGACTGCCATCATCTGTGCTTGAGCGCTTTGCCTACTCTGCGGGTCAACGATGATTTGGAAGATGAGTGCCAGAAGAAAAAAAAGCACTATTCATTCCTCACTTGTCAGCATGTTGAGAGAAACCTTCGGCATGGCTTTTTGACTACCGTCTACAATTCTGAAACAATCAGCTTTGCAAGAAATAAAAATACATTACAAAGTCTATTAGAAATTCGGGAGGGGGGAGGGGGGTTACGTAGTTAAGTGGGCGCCTGGTTCTACTAGAATCCGTCGTAGCATCAAGAGAAGACTCTTTGAAGCGGTCGAATTAGTCGGAAGAAAGCGTCATCTGGCAACCATTTGCAATATCTCGCATGTTTGGATATTTTACTGGCTAAAACAGCGATATTATTTAAGAGAAGTCGAAGGAAATATTCTTGGTGTAGATCCATCGCAGAAAACAGCCCCAGTAAAATATGGCCGGGTAAGAAATTTAGCAATACAGCTATTTCCAAAGCGGTACGTTTTCTTTTTTCTTTTTTTCGATGAAAAGCTATCCGCACATACGTTACGTAAGAATAAGGTGACCTCGCCGAACTAGCTCAGCTAACAGTAAAGCAAAACCAGCTCAACTTATGTGCCTCTTTGTAAAAGCGTTGTTTTATATAATGTATAGGAATTTTCATGCCTTCACTGCTCTGTGCACCTGTTTACCCATGCGATACTTTAATAAAAGCACAAGAAAAGAGTGAAATATGAGAAGTAAGAACAGATGAGTGATATGACAGTGGGTAATATTTACACAGTTCTGAACATTTCTCAGCTAAAGTACTCAAAGGACATATAGTTCCGAAAACAAGAGAAATTGCTCCATGGGTTGCGCAAACCGGCATAATATTCGTGTATATTAACGACTCAATGCGGTTGCGAGGAACATATAACTCAATCGTGCTCCCTTTCTCATACTGAATTTAAATGCTATATAATGAAAAAGCATCCGATAACTTTGTATAAACGAACATACAGTTCTTACAAAAGCACGAAAGCAGAT
Organism: Rhipicephalus appendiculatus; assembly: GCA_030522465.1. Classification (NCBI taxonomy): domain Eukaryota; kingdom Metazoa; phylum Arthropoda; class Arachnida; order Ixodida; family Ixodidae; genus Rhipicephalus; species Rhipicephalus appendiculatus. Next base: position 145,064 of record JALIZH010011598.1, read on the forward strand.
GACCTATATGAGCCAACATAAACTAACACTAGCCATAAATTGCCAAACCTTAACCGGCATTAGTAGTCATTTACGAAAGGCAAGGGAACATCAGCTTGTCGATGTTTTACAGGGTTTAACACCACAAGGTGACTGAGGCTATGGGAGAGCCGTAGTGGAGTACTTGGGTTAATTTGCACCATCTGGAGTTCTCTACCGTGTCCTGACATAGCGCAGTACACGGGTCACTAGCATTTCGCCTCGATCGAAATGCGACCGCCGCGGCTGGGATTGTAGTCACGTCTTACCGGTCACTAGCCGAAAACATAAAAGATGCCTTTGCTATATGGAAAGGGCTACCCGGACGGAGGGCTAAGAGGAACGGACACACACAAGCGCTGACTGACAACTGGTTTTAGTTCTTTCACAAATGTGTTTAATAAACACAAGAAAACATTAAGCAACAGTAGCAATGATTCAGGCATTTTAGTCAAATTATCCTTTGCCCGAATTTATTAATCGCCAGTTGATAATGAAGATAACTTCGTCAACATTGACAAGTGGGCTGTACCTTGGGGCTGTAACATAAAGCAAGTTTACACCTACAATACAGTTAAGGTTATGCGTTCTGATACAGAACGCATAAATTTGTGCCACCATACCAGTGAACTGACATGGGGGCGTGAAGTCAGACACCCAGGAAACATCTGCTGTGAAGTTTCGCAGCATCTTCGTGGTGAGTTCGCGCAACGCTTTTCCCGGCCGTTCACGGACAGAGCGAAATGCTCGAGGCAACCACGCAGATGGTTCGGCGTCCGTGATAAAGGCCGACATGGCCGGCACAATTTTACCGACCACTCAGGAATTGCTAGGAGGGCGCGCTGTGCAGCGAGGCTATAGAGGTGGTGGATGCCACACGCCACACACGAAATGCTGGAGAGTAGGATTCCTGAAGTTCCTCCTTCTGACTGAGCGCGTTTCACGCTCTGTGGATAGCTGCTAGCCGATTTATCCCCCCCCGACTTCCTCATCCGTACCCTTCCCTCTACTTCGGTCTCCCTTTCCATACGTATGATCCAAGTTGGAGGCCCGCTTTGGTATGGCCTCTTGCATAGCAGGTTTGACAGACCTTTGACATGTATTCTTGTTGTTTCGGTTATCGTTTCATTTGAGATAGTCATGAAATCAGGGCTGTTCGAAGAACAAGTTTCGCTTCAATTGTGCTAGTTCGTCTAATAAACCGTATTTTACAACACGTATCGCAATACACTCCGCTCACTGAAATGCAGAGACACAGCCATGTGTAGATGCATTATTTTTTCTTAGTAGAGGAAGCTCTATTGCTTGCTTTGATTTTTGCTTACTTTTTTACGAATAACAAAACGTTACAGGCAAATGGGGTTACCGTAGGTGATACGAACAGTAAAGAAGCGAGGAAGTGAGAGTTGCGGTAATACAGCATTATATGTGTATTGGTACATTGGAATGGTGGATTTGATTTTGTTTTTCTTGCTATATGTAAGAAAAAACCTTACCTCTCGACGTATCGCATTGCTCAGCGCATGATAATTATACCACGTGTCACTTCCCTCGCAGGGCACATCGTCCCATGCCAATAACAAGCTGATCCGCATTGGCGCTTAGTGCTGCACAGTGGACGACAGCAGTAGTTTTACACCTCCTGTCTCTCTCCAGAAGTGTTAGGCCACACATCCATGTATATATACTTAAATTTTATTAGGTTTTCTTTCTGAAAAAAAAAACAGTGTGAAAATCAGGCATGCGATATGGGATTTCCAAGCATTATCGCCGTCGCAGTTCTAAGCAAATTATTGTTAGGACTTCTTTTTGATTTGTGAGAGCGTTTCATTCGGTGGAAATTATTTTCTAAATTATTAGGTATAATTCAAATATGATAACGTAATAACTAATATTGTACATGGAAAACTTTTTTCCGCGATTAAAAAACAAACGCGTACCACTCTTGTAGAGATTCTTTCTCAACACTGCGAAGGAAAGATATATCTACGCCAATTTATCACAAACCACTACATGTGCAACCCGGTTTATTATATATCATGTTCTTTACTCTATGTACGACGATTGGAGGCATAGCTGCTTTCTTCCGACAACACGTGGCCACGCTGTCTCCGCCAGCTTGCTACAACATCTATCTTGTTCTTTCGGTTGTCTATCTATATATAAACCGAGGCTTTCACCCTGTCTTCCATACTTCAGCTGCAATGGCTTCATTTTAAGGGCCTGCCTTTTGACACCGTCTGGTTTACGGAAGTTGCGAAGGAGGACTTTGGCGGTGTGTGAAAGTGTACCTCTTTGGAATACGCTGTCTTCACATCAAACCAATTATAATATTGCTTTCTGTTTCTGGCTGAAAATGTTTGACAAATAACAAAACTATTAGCTTACCAAAGTAATTTGCATGACGATGCCACTGTTCGACAATATTGCGCAGAAATACAGCCCTGAGACCATTATTTTTTTTTCAGATTTCCACACTCTCGCAATTTGAGAGGAACGGATAACTACACTTGACTCGTCATGCATCGTTCGTCGATGCGGTGGTGCTTGCTATACATGACGCCAGGGTATGTAGGGCGGGGGGGGGGGGGGCGTGATTTGAAGCAATTTAGAAAAAAATAACGAATGCGTAAATAAATGTCGCACAATAAAAGATCCCGACCTCAATGCATTCACTGCTGTACAAGCCAAAATTTGCGCATCAACGCAGGTAGCTTAGAATTTTATGTAATGAAGCTCCAGCAGCAGCAATAACCATTTCTCATGAAATGACTCTCTCCAGCAATGGCTGAGAAGGTCTTTATCCCCTTTACATACGTTAGCAATTTTCTTGAATAGTTGTAGTCAGGCGTTCGCTACTAACGCCCGTGCTAATGACAAGCTTGCGCTTACGAACAAAAAAAAAACGTCTACATAACAAAGGCACGTGCCGTTCATTATCCTAATTCCCATCGGTGTCTCTGATGTGAAGCGTTATTCAACATTAACTATTCCGCAAAACAAAGAAGCTTTCTATGGACGCTTATGAACGCTATCCTCATTGTGGAATAAAAAAAAATCTCTAGTATGCTCGCATGCTAACATTGTCAGAGCTCTCATTAAATTATTAGGTGTATGGCAATGCGTCACTGATCTCCCTTTCACTCTGACGAGATCATCAATTAAAATTTAGTAAACGACCTCGAACGAAATGCACGCAGACCAGGAAAGGCCTTACTACAGTTGCACGTGTGCCCTGCATTCTTTAGTCTAACGAGAGCGCCACATTTCGTTCATATGCATAGACATGGCAGTACATAAGAATGTCATTTTTTATTAGCGCGAACGAAAGCGCAACAGACAATATTATCCAAAAAATAAAAATATAGCGTCTCCACCAGTAAGACTGTTCGAGATAGACTACTGGTCCAAACTTTTGAATTTCCACGTCCAAAGGAAATAGAAAGTGAGATAATACGGTAGCCTTAATCTTGAATAATTTTGTCTTTTTGTCCTTATGGCATTAATCACTTTGTGAGTGATATGCAGACAACTTAAAAGTATCACACATTGAGTTTTCGCTGCAATCGCTCAAATTTAAGAGCCTGCTATCTCGTGTCGTCTTGTTTTCGCAAGTTGTGTAGAACTCTGGCGGTGTGTGAAAGTTTACCTCCTTGGAATACGTTGCATTCCCATCAAACCAATTGTAATTTTTAAAATATAGACACAGGCTGCTGTTTTTTTTATATGTACAAACATTCATTGTTTTAATTGGCGCTGCCCTTGATATACACTGTCCCAGCTCTCCGGCAGCAAAGTATATAAAAATAAGAAAATTGATTCGCGAACAAAACCTGACATACATTGTTTCTCGTTCACTGGAATTGCTTCCAATAATTCTTTCATGGAGCAACATTGAGCAACGATATCGAGCAAGTTAATCACAATGAAATTCATAACTCGAGAAACACACATCTACTTAACAATACGTGAATGATACATTAATTTTATTAAATGTACTTATGGAAATGTTGGCACCTATGTGCGGCATGGGCGTCTCTTCCTGCATAATAGTTGTCGTTAGAGATGGCAATCACAAAACCATACAAATAGGCACATGGATGAACACTTAACCACTTCTTCCCAGTACCTCTACACAAACGAACGTTCACCAAACAGAAAAGTTAATACAACACATATATTCACACAAATTAAATGTACACGCATGACAAAAAATTCGGCAACGTATTCTCAGAACAGATATTTGGCAATTGTCAATTGCCTATCAATTTCACAGTCATGTTTGCAGGAACAAATGCTGCATCAACACAAAAATACAAGCAAAATGTAGCCAACAACACAGGTTAATAATACGAATGCGATCAATATTTTAATCCGACTTCGTATAAATGTAATATATGGAATTCCTCAAATAATTGAACTAATGCATGTATAGTGGTGTTCTGAACATTTTCTGTTGCCCATGAGCACATAATTTTTGCTCTTGATAGTGGCTGCATAGAACAGTCAGGATAACTACTTAGTAGCCAATAAATAACAACAAAACAGAGCTTAACATATTTTGTGCCACCCTTCCTTTAAAGCAGTTTGCAGACGTAGTTGAAATACGATACTTTCATGCTTTTCCCCCTTTTAGGTTAAATAGAAAAAAACAACAACATGCAAACACGGAAAGACAAAGGGACTGGAAAAGCGCTCGAGCATTCTTATTGTCCCTTTTTCTTTCCGTGTCAGCATGTCCTTATTGTTTTTTTTTTTTTTTGCATAAGCGCTGGAAACGCATGAGTTTGTGACAGCATACCGTGACAAATTACCCGTGCTCATGCTGGCGCGTTGTGATGGTTGATGTGCTTTGATTTCGCCACTGACGCATTGACTCCACCTGCTCAACGCTGCGTCCTGCACAGTTTACATCAGCCCTGCAACATCCAAAACAGACATCGATAAATATATCCGAAAAAAGTTTGCGCGGGTGAGACACGGGAGAGTCACACCAGTAGTTATCGTCAATGATTTCAATATTGGCACGGTGAAACCCGCCAAGGAGTGGTTCTTGTCATCGGTCAGAGATAACTTTGGTGAAATGCTCCAACCACCCCAATCAACGAGCCATGCGGAACACATCATGTTTCGATTTGGCCATGATTGTAGCGAAAATGGTCGCGGAAGCAATTGGTGAAATGCTCCAACCACCCCAATCAACGAGCCATGCGGAACACATCATGTTTCGATTTGGCCATGATTGTAGCGAAAATGGTCGCGGAAGCAATCATGGTCTACCACAGCGACCACAAATCGATTTTCACTACCACTACCATTAATGTAATAATATAACATACTCCCCCCCTTTTAATATGTGCGGTGTTTGTAACAGCTTCACTGGACATTCACGTTCGCAGAGCCAGATGGCCGCCAATTGTTTTTTAACTAGTGACTTTTGCTAAACATAGTCAGTCTGCGCAAAATAAGATAAGTAAATCAGCAACATCATATTCAAATACGATATATAACCAACCCACAATCCCTATATGCGGCAATGCCCAATATTTCTTACAAACTGCGTTATAGAAAGCTAAGACAACTAAATTAAATTCAGAACGCCGTAACATCGTTAAAGAAACTCTGCCGCATTTTCTTACAGCGTGCATGACATAAAAGCTTAATGTGGCGCCAGCTATGGACGTAAGTGCAGGGAGGTCGATGGCCATACGAAATAGTTGGTGCAGTTACGGAGGCAGTATAGGCGCTGCTACGAAAACACGCTGTTATCCATCATCCTGGCCCAAGAAGCCGGGGAACGGCAAACGGTGGCCACCCCGCAATGCACTTTAGCTGGACTTACTTCGCCAAAAGAAGGCGAGTTCCTTTAACTTATGCAGTAGGAAGTAGCCTGTTCAGTGAGATGGTGGAATATCTGAAGTGCGATGGTAACTCGTACCATCTTCGCCTACTGCTACGAAAGGCCACGCAGTGTTTCCAAGGGCAAAAAATGCACTTTCGCGTTTCCTTTTAGCTCGCCGGCGCATTTTGTTCAGGAAGTCCCTGCACTTTATTTACTGGCAATGTGTCTCCGGAACAGTAAATGGCCCGGTTTTAGCAGGAACATCCGTTTTTGTTGCGGAAGTGAAATAGTAAAGAAATGTTGGATGATTTTCGGTTTGTTGATCTTGCGCGGTTCTTTTTATTGCTCTAGTATGAGTCATAAGAGAGGAGCTAGCTACGGGCATTTAATGTCAGAGGGGTTTACACACACACCTGGAAATATATATTGGAGATCAGCTGAGATGCCGTGGTAAGCTGCTTTCTTGTCACTGTTCTACGACACTTTCTGTAATGCTTATTTGGTGAAGAGCTACAGAGAAACAATTCGGTCATCGGCCAAACAACTTATCAGACACTCCCAAGACTCTACTTTCATAAATGTGGAGGACAGGAGTGCACGCAAAAGATTGAAAAACAGCCGTATAGCAGGGGGGGAAAACACATTCCACCCTAAATTGTCTACGAAACATGGATCACGTACCTTCACTGCGTGCCCCTATACTCAGTGCAGCCTCAGGAGCTCCAGGAGGCTTGTATTTTTACCACGACCAATGTAACTTATTCCTTAGGCATTGTCTTCATTGTGGCGATCAGTGCGATGTCTTCACTAGGATAGACATCTCGTGCAGCGATTTCTCTGTGCAAGTGCACACAAGCTTTTCTAGGGACGAGAACCCAAACGGTAATAGGAGTTCCAGAGTCGTCCATCGTTGTTCACCACGGCCCTTCACCAGTGCCCGATTCACACCATCTTAATTCACCAACGCACATACAAGGAAAGTAAAATATGCATCACGTCCGTCGAATAAGGTACGGTATTCTCCGTGCGTAAAGTATTCATTGCAAATATCGTGCATCCAGGCAATCGGAGAACTACTTTCTCCAAGAAAATGTGGGCGTCCCCTCGAGGCGTGCGTGCCTGGGAACTTCGAGCGTTTCTTCGGGACTTGACGTCAGCCACCGAAAATGTTTTATGGCAATGACGCACAAGTCCGGGTAAAAATGAACGTTCACTTCAGTTATAACATGATCGGTAGTGTTGTAGTACATTACGAAAACAATAAAGTGACCTATTTCGCAACTCGACTTAGAAGCCTGTATCATAACTAAACGCACATGGCACTTTCTCGCTTAAAGTTCAATACACCCATACAGAACGCGAATTGACATGCCCCTGTTTATCTAAATATTGTGTCTCCTGTGCATCGAAGACCTGAAATTTTTGCCTCGTCATTTGTCGGTTCAGATTGTTTTCTCACAAACACTCGCGGAAAATACAAATTAACTCTCCATGTAGAAAAACCGCACAAAAATTTTGAATGCCACACGAAAGCACCTTTTATTGGCGTACCCTGCTCCTACGCTTTCTTTGTTTGTTTTGTGATGCGATTCGATTTTCAATTCAAATTTCAATTCAAGGTTGGCTCAGGCATGTACACAATCTGACGCTCATCACAAATGGTTAGGTTACCGAACACTGACGATTAGTTTCGACGCTATCGTTGCAGTGTGTGTAAATACTTTTTTCTGGGCACAAGCTGGCCAAATGAAGAGTTCCATTTTTGCTTGCTTAACATCGTATTCTTCACAGCCACGACCACGTGGCAACATACTAGAGGCCTGCATTTGCAATATAACCTTCAGAACAACTCATAATAGTGGAGTCTGTTCATCTTGCTATTTTCTCTTCCGTAGTGTTTGTCGCCATAAGGCTGCCCTAAAAATTTTTCCCACGTGCTGGTCGCCGTGCCGTGGTTTAAAAAGCACGGCTGTGCCGTCCATCAATCGGCCTTGTCGGGGCGTCTTTCCCTCCGCTTGGTATTCAGCTTCACGCGTTGAAATTGATCGAATCAACCTTGAAGACGGTCGTACTGAACGTAAGCTGCAAGCAAAGACGTTGGTCCCTTTAGCTGTTTGACCAGGCCTGATGTAGATGTCGCAAGCCCCCTATTGTATTTCACATAGTCTATGATGCAGACCCATGGTCTTTTTAAGGATACCGTACTCTGACGATTCTCACTTCTTTGTGCGTGCATGTTTACCATGTGCTATTTTCACAGCCGTTGCCCAACTCGCCTGGTCTCTGGAATGGCATTTTATTGGTGGGGACGACCTCTGACGTGACAGAATTGACGACGACGCGGGTCATCCCTTAAAAAAAATCTTCATCACTATTATGTTTTTTCGTGGACCTGCTTTGTTTTCAATAGACTTCTTGTTGACATGCATGCGCAATATTTTAAGGGATTAGCGAATAGCTCGGGGAGCATTAATGAAAAAAGTGGGCTAAAATGCATGCGTATTACCGCTTCTAATAATGTAGCCACAACCTGCGGTCATATAAAATAATGAACACAAATGTAGCGGGCCTGTCTATCACACTCAAGAAGAGTCGATGAAGTTCAGCCAATGGTAATCGCATGAATTCTGGAACTGTTTCAATACATGGAGCACAAGCTAGGAGTAGTTGCCTATTTATATATTCTAAGAAATTCCGCCGGAGATCGGCTAAAGCAGGTTGTTACGGTAAGTTGTGGGTGGGTCTTGAATACCGGAAGACAGCCGCTCCATTATAAAATTACTTACACACAAATACAAGCCCGGGGTGTGTTCAAGAGACGCGTTGGTCACTGCAAACGGCAGTTGTATCTAGTTTGGTTGTTGTTTTGCTCTTCATAACTATTGAAATGCCCATGACAACAACGACATAACAAATAATACGTAGAGCAAACATAAAAATGAATGCTAAAATTGTGGTCTTGCAGCAGGAGCATACAGTCAGGTATAAAATAAAATAAGGGAATGAACGACCACACCCAGTTCGTGATACGCAAGCATAAGGTAGTTAGGGCAAAGCGCTATTATTATGTGTATCAATACGAGGATGGAAAGGTTCGAGTTTCAGCTCAGACTAATACGTTGTAAATGTTCTTCAGTGCATGTTGCGCGTGTTGGTCGACATTACGAAATAGTATCAGACTTAATATTGCAATGCGTAAGGCACATTCTTAAGTTGAAGGAACTGCAGCTGAGAATGAACAGTATGGTAGTCACATCTCTGGCATAAGGCCTACTGATATTTTGTGCGCGTCTTGATATCGCCCTACTGAATGGACGGCATATATATTCGTAGGCTGGTATCTGTTGAGTCAGCATGTTATGCAATAGTAGCTGAGTTTAATTTGAATCAATCGAAAGCTCCCACTTCAAGCATAAAAGCTTTTATCAGTACTATTTACATACTTTGTGCACGACCAGCAAAGATACCAACATAGCGTAAGGAGTAAGAAGAGCACGACTGTCAACCTACTTATAGTTCAGCACGTTATTTGTGGAGGCATAATTCATTGCTTAGCTAGTGAAAATACAACCTAAACAGTGAATGAAGTTTAACATTACTGTAATACTAATTGCTCGCTGCCTTGTTTGCAAAACCACAAAACTGAGTATGCATGGCAACAAACATGTAAAGCCTCGGCTTGAATTTTTTCTCCGTGGAATACCGCATGGTTGCTGAGGATTTCTGAAAGAAAACAATGGCAACAACCCACTCGCAGCACAGATCAACATTAAAAACCATACAGATTTGTTGTTAAAAATTCCTCCCGGTCCGGCAATCGAAGCCGAGAGCACCACTTTTTCTGAAGGCGATTCATGCAATTCGCTCCGCTAGAACGAATGAATCGACAACTTGAAGCACGGGCATGGAATATTGGCAATTAATACTGCTGATTTCGTCTAGATGGTGAAAGAATTAGGAAACGGCGTATTGACAACTACCCGTTCGTAGCAAAGTCCACAAGGAAAGGCGTACGGATTTCTCAGAAAGCTTCCTATACTCCATCTCACAACTACCTTGCATCACTGCCGAAACTGGGAGGAGTGCACGGGCAATATTCTTGTGCATGATTTAATAATATATTTCTGGGCGTAACTGTTTCATTATGAACGAGATGTAAGGATTTTAGCTGTGATTCCTGCATGACGTGTTAGAGCGATATTTGCTACGTTTGGACCTTCGCGCATGAATTCCGCATTTTTTTAATTATTCCAGCGAGTACCAGCTGCTAACCGTAATAGCCACCCTAAACACGATGCCGTAGAACAACAAGGCAGCCCCCCATAAAACCCAGACACTTTGCTTCTATCCGAATTTGTGCTCTTTACTGGCTCTCTTCTCACAGCAAGAAAAATCTCCGCATCTCCACGAAGTGAATCAGGTGCGAGTGGGTGAAGCTCTGGGTGTCGTTTGGGTGAGTAACCGTACGTTGCCCAAGCGTTGCCCCATATATTCTAAATAGAGGCACATAAAGTGACATAACGAGTCGACGACAAAGCTGTGTCCTAAGATCCATAACGTGTACGTTGAAGTCGCCGGGAAGTATCAAGGGTTTCTGATTGTTTCGTCACAATTATCATATATGTTCGTCCATTGTAAACCTTTTTATTTGTTCCCATACACATATGTTTCGACTAAAGCAACAGTTTACTATATACCATGACAGCGGACAGTGAGAGTCGACGACAAAGCGAGGTCCTAAGGTTCATAATGTGTACGTTGAAGTCGCCAACTAGTACAAAAGGTTTGTTCTTGTAGGTGTTTTACATTGTTCTGTCACAATTATGATTGATATTAGTCTATTGTTAAACCTTTTTTTTTTGTGTCTCACATATGTTAGCCTTGAAAACGGACACCCTGGACGGACATGCCTCCCCCCTTAAGGTGCTTCGCCCCGAAAACGAATCGTATGATCTGCCATCGCATAGTCTCGTCTAACGCTGAGGGCAGAACATCAGGTATCTATTTTCGGTGTTATATAAACCACTCCTTTTCTCTGATTCTGCTGGACTACTGAGGAATTGTCAAGCCGTGAAAGCGGTTTGATGTCAACTGAGCAGATGGCGCCACAACATTAGCGCTGGTGGCGCGCTGATGATGCGAAGAACCCTGAATGTCTACATTGTTATCTATGCCAATAATTTGCTGTTCCGCTCAAGGATGGTGCGTGATGACCGCTGAAGGTGCATCGACTGAATCTTCGGGGCGCTACAGGTCAAATATCCAGTATTTTCCGAAAGGAGCAAGGTTAGTAGCGCAAGATGCGTTTGGTGCTGTCAAGAAAGAATTCGGTCAAACCGCCAGCATGATAGGTATTATAGAAAATTTCCCCATCTACCGCTGAAGGGAATCATGTGTGGATGCGAAGCAGGGGGGAGATGGCTGGCTTGAGCGGGAGAAACATCGCCGCTCCCGTTTCGCGGCAGCGGCCCGGGCGCTCATCGCGGCGCTGCACAGAAGAGAGAATGGGCGCGAATGAGAAGAGAAAGGGGGGGGAGCGTAGGAGAGGAGAGACAAGGGGGTATGGGACGCGGGAAGGAGGGACCGACAAAGCCTCCGCAAGCACATGCAAGGAAGATCAAGGAATGGAGTCAGCGTGGGCGACAGACACGACCGGTAGTGCGTGTTATTCTTTGCTTGCACCCACCACATGCCTAGCCATTGCTAAGTAGCCACTCTGTGCTCTCGGCTATGACTCTGGTAACTGTGGCGGTGGTTGACGGCCTTATTGTGCTACAGTGTTCTGGTTCACATAGTGGGTGCTTCCCTACTTCATGAAAATGACCGGACGCGAGACGCGGGAGGGACGGACATAGCCACGAGCATAAGATGCTTAGCATCTAAAAGAACCGCGTTCCTCACAAACGCCAGCGCACGCGCCCAGTACAAGAGAGTTTGTGAACAAAGAGGAAACGGCGAGGCGCGGTTCCTGAAGACGTTTTTGCGTCCCATATTAACTGCAGAGAGCAAGTACCAACAAATTAGGTGAGACGACACCTAAGAGACCATGAGCAGACGACGCGACGCGGATGAACACGTCGGAAGGCCTTTCCTATTGGCTAAGTAGCCCTGCAGCTCCCACAGTGCTGCAATGTACTACTAAGAAGGAGTATAGCTGTCAAAAAATTTGTCAAGCCGGGGATGTCAGGCGGAGTCGTCGTCAATTTTTCGTTCACATGACCCCTCCATCACAAGCGATTCACCCTCGTATGGCAAATTGCTGCATGCTGGTTAGAGGAACAGCCCCGGAAAGGTGTTGGTCCAGAGATCAATTCTCTAACCAGGATGAATTTTGCGTACATCAGGAAAATTTCTTCATGGCTTTACGCTACAAACAGCTGGCTGTCAATTATTTCTTTCATAACTTCCACGACCACTTTGTGGGATGCTGCAGAACTGAATTTCCAGATACGAATATACCTATCAACCAATATTCAGCCATTTACATAACATTTCTGACGAATCAGATCTAAGGATGGCGTAGAATTCAGTCAGCATAGCTGAGGACGAAGAGAGTTAGGTGGGGTGTCGAAATTCAGAAGCTTGCATGAAGTAAATGCAAACAGGTCGGATGGGGTTAATTTAATGACACATCGTTGGAAAACGACACCGAGTTGCAATAAACAAACAATAGCCTAAGGAGCAGGAATAACGTTTGCCATGTCAGTGAAGGCAATAAGCGTATATTGAAAGGGACTCGTTTTCTTTGTTAGAACAATATTAATGAGAACTAACAGACAATGATGCCAAGGAAAATATAGGGGATGTTACTAGAATCAACAGCAATGTAAATGTGAAGAAAGAAAAAATTGTACCATCTCCCCGAAGGGAACCCTGATGGGCTGCGAAGCAGCAGCGGTGCGCACGGCGTTAACCCGGTTGAAACGGGCGTCGACGCGGGTGCTGGAAGAATGGTTTGAAGCGAAACTCGGTGTAGCGTTTACTTGAGTAAACGTTTGTTTGAAACGCAAAGACACGGGAGGCGGGTCAGAGGTGTTGCGAGCGGGCGGAGCAGCCGGCAGCTGCGGCGTGACCTACTTGGCACCGCTCCAACACCTGCGGCGAGGGGAGCGCGTTGCGGCGCGTTCGTCGGTACGCACGGAGGGACAGCGTTACACAACCTAGTCAAATAGCTGTTTCGCATCTAAAAAATGGACGAAAAGATAACTTGCCGCCGGCACGGGTAGCCTTGATGCCTTCAGGTGGTACGCGAGGGATTATTGGACGCCAAGTTCTCCCTACAGGAACGTCGGAGCTGTTAAACCTCTGGTATGCTGGGCATACGCAACCTGTCTTCGCACAAGCTCGACCCCTCAGAAGTACGTCTCCTCAGCCGTGGCCTCAACTTCAACGTGGGTTACCGACCCAACCTCGAGAGAATGACGTGTGCTGTGGAGCAAGCAGTACGACTTGTTGAACCTGCTCTACAAGACGCAGCACGTTCACGTGCCATCGCGGTCCTCTCGAAGCTGTCAAGCTCTAAGAGTGACGCGCTACCTGTCGCTGAGAAGACAGCGTTGTCAAGGCTTCAGCAGAACAAGGACATAATTATTCTACCCGCTGACAAAGGATACGCTACAGTTATCCTTGACCGCTCAGACTACGTCACCAAGATGACGTCATTGCTTCAAGATGAAACGACCTGTGCTGAGGTGAGCCGGGACCCAACGAAGAAGATAGAATCGGAGCTACAGAAGCTACTCACGGATGTATTCAAGTTTGTTCCAACAGAAAGCAAATAATTCGACTACAAGCTACTTTGCCATAATAGTTCGGCACCTGCAATCTACGGTTTACCAAAGGCTCACAAGCCCGAAGTTCCCCTCCGACCAATTGTCGACTTCACACGTTCTCCGTAGTACGAATTATCCGGCTATCTTCACCATGTCCTGTTCGCCTTGGTAGGACACACACCTACATATGCCAAGGATTCCGCACATTACATTGAACTTCTTGGAGGTGTATCCATCAAGGACGACGATGGGATGGTCTCCTTTGAAGTTAAGTCAATGTTCACGTGCGTGCCAGTCGATTACGCAGTCCGGTGTTGAAAGCATCTACTCGAGAATGATGCATCTCTACCTTTACGTACACCATTTGAGACGAAGGACTTATGCCGGTTGCTGGAATTCAGCATGGAAAACGCGTACTTTTTACAAGCAGCGGTTCGGAACAGCAATGTGGGCTTCTGTTTCCATAGCCTGTGTGAACATCGCCCTTGAGGCACTTGAAAATTTTGCAGTTAGCTCATACAAGGCGGCTCCTAAATTATTTGTCCGCTACGTTGATGTCTGCTTTTGTGTGATCCATCGCCAAGACATATTGCCTTTCCTCGAGCATCTAAACACTTTTGTTCCAAGCAACCAGTTCACCATGAAACAACAAAGTGATGGTGAGATTGTCTTCCTCGACGTACTTGTAAGGCGGTCAGCCAAGGGACTTATAACCAGTGTGTATCGGAAGCCGACCCACACGGGTAGATGTTCGACTCGGCGCATCCTATAGGGCAAGAAAACTCTCCGTTGCCACTGCTCTCTTCTCGCGCAATGCGCCTCTGCTCTGAGTATGGTCTGCGCAACCAAGAGCTAGCTGTGGTGAGGAAGGACCTCTGCAGCAACGGATATCCTTCCCAGCTCCTGAAGACTCAACAATGGCGGTCTTCAGTAGCTTGCCTTTAAGAGGTACGTGAAGAAGACAGGCCAAATGTGCTTCAGTCCCCTACGTGCAAGGCGTCAGTGAAGGTACTTGCAAGAGTGTTTGGCACATACGGCGCTAAAATCGCACACGTGCCGACGAACAAACTAAAGCAGAAGCTCGTACGCATGAAGGACCGTTCGGAAAACCCAAGATTTCCAGGAGTTATCTACAGGATACCGTGCAAAGATTGTGACGCCTCCTACATAGGTGAAACTGGAAATTTTACAAGAAGAATACAGCAGCACTTGAACGATGTCAAGAAAGGCAATGCAAGCTTGAAGGTCTTGGCGCGTCCTCACTTGAACACTAACCACATCATTGACTAGGATTCTGCGAACATAACCAGCAACAGAGAAGCCCCTATCTACACGGCTACTTTTAGAATCTCTGCACATTCAGAAGACAAAAACCACAATTAACCGGACGAGGGGTAATCTCCCCGAGATACACATGCGCACTCTGCGCCACCCAACACATAAATAGTCACGCCCTCTTGCATCGTCTTCATTGTGAAAAAGGGACCCGTAGCGGTCCCGAAATGTCAATATATGTTTGTGCCTGTTTTATTTCTTCAATGAACCTCCCTCGCCTGACGAGTTTTCGTCGGACCTTGGACTATATACAATTACTTATAACAACGTCACCTATACTTTCCTTGGCATCATAGTCTGTTAGTTCTCATTAATGTATGGCATATACTATTTTATGGGGACATCCACAATGGCGTTGCTGTTGTTTAACACAATGACGCTCGATCTACTTACGCGTATGAACCCCCCCCCCCCCCCAAAAAAAAAAAAAAAATTCACCGATGATTGCGATGCTGTCTAATGGGAATTCTGAGCACATCATCGTGTTGGGGCAACGCCAACTGTGTTGGAAGCTTTGGCTATCCGCAGTTGTAGTGATGTAGCCTTTGTTGTGCATGGCCACAGAAACTACCATTATTGTAGAATTCAGCGCAAAAAAAAATTAAAAAAAAAACTGGGACAGCCATTTATTTGAAGAAACTAGCAGCGCTCGAGTGCTATGCACCCCTTTCTGTGCGTTGCAGGCGTCGCGAGCCAAGCGAAACGCCGGCAGCCCCGTTACGACAAGCGAAACCAGCCGCAGTGCACGTGCCAGCCCTGAATGCGCATGAGCACCGACCGAGGGGCCAGCACGCCTGACGGAGTAAGAAAGCGAAATTAGTTCGTGATATCGACAGACTCCACCATCTCTCTCTTTCGTCCACATTTGCTCTATCGGCTTACGCGGACGCCAACCAACAATGGCTACGCGGCTTAACCCTGGATGGGTGCCTAAGAGTTGCGCTTTCAGACCGTTTGCAGTGAGTGGTCAGCTGATTGGGTGTGCCATAAAATGCATCAGGAAATTGCTCTCCAGCGAATCATGCTAAAAAGGTATCATACGAAGAGAGAATAGGTTCCCGCTCACACGAGATAAGCGGCGTACTGCGCTATACTGAATTATGAGCCTACATTTCTACGAAATATTGCGTATTCATCACTCAATCTCGTTTTCGGTGCAAGACTGAGACGGTATGGAAAGCATGTTTTCGTTGCGTAGTTCTACGCGCTAAAGATTATTCTGCAATCACTCTTCAAGTCAGCGCCACACCATACTGAAATAATGTAGCGCAGCTGAGAAATTCCCCATAAGCCCACACTTAGTTGTAATATCGCAATTTAAAAATAATCATTGCCTTCAATCCTTCCGGCCCTAGAATCTCGCGACAGCTGGTTATGTGGCCATAATGCGGCATTCTAGCGCATTATTTCGCAATGTCCAAATAATGCACCACCCATAGACTTTTGTGGATATTCGCTTTTGTGCACCTGAGAGGTAGTACTACCGAGCCCCGACGTTGAGATGGAACTCTTTGCGGTCAGGCAGGCCGAGGCCGCTGCCGTGAGGCTGGAGCTCACGATTCACGTAAATATAGCTCGGTTCACCCAACCCGAAGGCCTAGGCCAGGCCTTTGCTGATTTGCAATAAAACGCTCTCACCGTGTCTTTATTTTATTTGGTGTATATTTATATACTCACGCTTTAATTATACGCACAACTTTAGATGTTTGCTGGCGAATGGCAACGTATGACATCTTCACGGCAACGGGAATGTGAATGGACCACCGTGGAAAGGTATTCTAAGACGTAATGGGACTGTATTGCGCTTACACTGCGAAGAAAAGATAATTTGCACTTTATTATGGCACAACTTCAATGCAAGAACAAAGCACGCCAATAATAAAGTAGAGTGGGTTAACCTTCATTGACAACTTATGGCACACTGATATCCAAGTGTGTGAGTGCTTATTGCTTTGCTGCCGTACATAGGTTGCGGCCGCGTGTGGGAGTCGAACCCTCAACCGCTTTTTTTAGTAGAAGGTAACTGCCAGTGAGACATGACATGGTACGACACTCATGCTTGAGAAATAAGCAGTGCTAATTTCTCAATACAAAACTGTGCCGAGTTTCATATCTCTTCTCCGCCTACGCTGTGAAAACAAAATACTCGGCGACGTTCTGCAAAATAAGGGGAGTAGCTAGAGCTGGCGACATGCCACCTTCTATTTCGATGAAGGGCATCACGGTATGCTGCCGTAACGAGTATAAAGAAGCTGTAGGGGAAGCGCTTACCCGCCAACAACAAACTTGTCTCATTAATCGGGGCCTGTTTCATAAAGCGGGGCCTAAAATATAAGCATAACAATAATCTCCTGAACATCGCGATAACGAAGCCGGACGGCGCCGTGCTGACGAGCACGGCGTCGAGGAAAGAATGATGAACGAAGGAGCAAAGTAAACGTGTTTTTTCAGCACGGTGAGTGCGAGATAAGGTCGCATTGTGCAGCTCATTTGAGTGCGAGATAAGGTCGCATTGTGCAGGTTCGTGCACGGTTCAGTGTCTGTTGAGATAAACTAACGCTGTCATCAATTTTTGCCATAGTGTATCATTGTACGCATGCACAATGTTATTTCTTCATATAAAGTCGTCTATACAATAATAAAAAAAGACGCACTGACGGTGACTTGGAAATATTGCGCGTATTTTTTTCTGTAATGTAATAGCTGCGTTTCATCAAAGATGCCCATATACACGCTTTATCAACAAATAAAATCATTTTTGAAGGATAAGCCATGCCTTGAGATGCTTCTAAATATTGCTCCAAAAAGGGCCTGATTTTCGGAACAATGTTGTTCTCTCATCATTTTATTCTCCGGTGCCACGGCTGTGCGAGCATGTGCGCATATCAAAGCGTAAGAGTACGCAATTTACGCCCCAAATTAAGACGGTTCTCATCTGAATAACTGTGACGTGACTTCAGTCTCTGCAGTCATCAACAAGGAATTACACCATCACCCACTAAAGGGAACCATGAGGGGATGCGAAGCAGCATTGGGGGGTGCACACGAAGTGTCCGTTTATTTTAACGCGATAGCGTTAAAGAGCTCGTTTCGCAGAAATTCCGGCGTCGGCGTCGGTGTCGGCGTCGTTGATTGTGAGCGAATAATCATCATCTTGTCCGTGACCGCAAAATCATCATCTTGTCCGTGACCGAGAAATCGAGAAAGATGCAAATAAAATAAAGAATAAAAATTTTCGGGTCCGAGTGAGGATTGAACCCGGGTCGTCTGCGTGGCAAGCAGGTGTTCTACCACACAACCATCATCTGCTTGGATATACTGTGAAAATAACTTCCTCTCCTTGGAAATGCAGTGAAAATAACTTCCATGCTTCACAAACGCAAGCGTCCTTTATATAGGCGTCGCAATATAACATGTAATATCCCAGGAATATTGCGTGGTACAAGCGTAAATTGCCATCGGGCGTCAGAATATGTGACTATCATAACAATTCCATAGTTTAAAGCCAGCCACCCATTACAAACGGCGCACACCTTACTGCGCGTATTCCCTTAACACCACGTAGTGGGTGCATAGCAAGTTCGAAAACATTTCCCACATTTGCCGCGCATAATTTCTCCTGGTTTAAACCATACTACCCATTATATAGTATGCACTAAGTGATTGAAGTACGTAGTAGGGACGGGATATCGCTGTCGCGTTCAACTCTTAAAGGCGAAGCTTAAGGGTCTCCCAATTTTTTCACTCGGCCGTCGAAGCCAAGCGTCGGCGTCGAGCTACCGCTTCCGCTACAGAGAGACAACGCGAGTCTGCGGCGAGGGTAGCGAGGTTTTCGAGACAACTGCAGTGACCGGGAACCGACGGTGCGACCGCACGATTCAAGCCAGACTTCCTCAACCGAGCGCACGCGCTTATATGAAATGGCAGAGGGAGAGGAGCGAGTGGGTTTACAGGCTGCAGCGCGGGGGGGGGGGGGGCGGAGGAGAGGAGAGAAGGCGACCGAACACCTGCGTAAACGCCCGCGTAAAGGAGGAGAGTGCGCGGCTGCAGCTCGGGGGGTGAAGGAGAGAAGGCGACCGAACACATGCTTAAAGGAGGAGAGTGGGAGAGAGAGTAGGCGCATGCGCAGTAAGGGTGGTCAGGACGCACAGGACCACCACCACTGGACTGAACTCCGCCATAAGCTGCTTCGCATCTAAAAAGCGTCGTCTGCTCTGGACGTGTGATGTTATAACTAAAAACAATAATGACAAAATGGTCCGGAGTACCGAAGGTTGCAAAGCTAAAGAAACAAAAAGAAATAGATGGGGATTGACACGATGAATAGTCGTGCTGGCCTAAGCGAATGACCGGCACATCTCTCAAGGTAGATTCTTTCCGCGTCATGCTTAGAGATGGAAACTATAATCTACAAAGTACAACCGATGAAACAACACTTATTTACCCGCTAACTTATTCGGTAATTTATATATTTTTACAGTAAACAAGGCACGAGAAGTAGATCCAGATCATAGAGAGGAGGGCCAAAAACACAACAGAATAAGGCATAAAACTAACATAGTATAAAAAAACAAAAAAGCAGACACAGAAACTTGGGGGGACACTTGAATAAAAGTATGTGGGGTTTTACGTCCCAAACCACGATAAGATTTATGAGTGACGCCGTAGTGGAGGGCTCCGGAAATTTCAAGCTTCTAGTGTTCTTTATCGTGCACTGACATCGCACAGTACACGTGCCTCTGCCATCTCTACTCCACCGAAATGCGACCGCCGCGGCCGGCATCGAACCCGTGGCCTTCGGGTTAGCAACTGAGTACCCTAGCCACTGATCCACCGAGGCGGACAAGAGGACACTTGAGCTTCGCCATCTAGAGCAGAACGTGAAAGCGTAACCGGACCCCGTGCACACCGCCTTCTCATTTCCTAGCGTGACTTCGGTTTTCGGTGCAAGCCTCAACCGTGCCGCAAGGAAACGAGCATCTGTGCGCGTAACATTGGCTGTTTCAAACTATCCTACAGTGCGTACTGGGTGTGTCCAGATAAGATCGAACACAAAGTCTGGGTCACCATTCCAGATTCTGATAAAATTTTCTGTGGGCCTAGACATTGCAACCAGAACAGTGTTTCGAAGTTTGTGTTGTGAAAAAAAAAAGTTTTGTTGGTCTGAAACGAAAATAGACAAATTTTGGTGCTATTGTGAGATGTCTCAACGTTGAGCGCACATAAGTAAAAAACGGTGCGCCTCCTTATCACAGCATTTATTCCTCTCAAAGAACAAATAATATAAAATTTTATGACTCAATTATTTTTCTTAACCGTAGAAAAGTTTCAGCGAAAAAACCACAAACACGGCGAACCGCACAAAATACCTGTATTTCAAGAATTTATTCCTACGAACAACTTAAACTGAGGATAATGAAACTCGGTACATAATAACTTTAGTACACTCGCTTTTTTAAAAAATAACTTCCGCGTTTTTATGGCACTTCCTTTAACTTCATAATTGTGATTAAACGTAGGCGGTTCACAAAAAAAAAACACTGAAGTTTGAAAACATTTTTCTCAAAAAGGCCATTTTTAATTTCTTTAAAAATCCCTTTGATTAAAGTCAAGAACCCCATCTATTATTCTGCGTAAAAACATTGCATTATTTTGGTTGCTAACAAGTTGTAGCGCGTCACATGTGACCAGGTCAGCCTTGCGGTCGCGCCGTTTGTTATGTGCTGATAATCGCATATAGGTAGTTCAAAATTGTATGCAGTTGATCACAAAACAGCAGCTCCGCAACAACAAATGCGCAGCCAGATTGCATGGTACAAGAAGCTTTGTCTTGCGATCATCCGCTTGAAAAAACCTCGGCAGAGGCCACTCGATGCGTCGGGTACTCACATTACATGAGTGCCGCATCGATGGTGGATGCGCTCCGATTGCGCATGGGAACTGCACTCTCAGGACGAATCAGATAAAGAATGCATCACTGTCAAAGGTAAAGGCTGTTAATTCAATCATTGATTCATTTTATTACTTCAAAGGTCCCGGTGGGGATTTAACATGAGGGAGTGGGTGATACACAGGCGAACAATAAATGGTAGTTATGATGGGAAAGTTTCGATGAGCCGCTTGAATGCTTGGGTCTCGATGATGGGGGCGACTTCAGTGGGCAGGTCATTCCAGTCTTCGGCTGTGCGCAGGAAGAACCATTGGTGAAAGATGACAGTATGGGCTTGTAGTGGATATACTGCGTTACAGTGACTGTTGCGGGAACTGCGGTGGGCTCTTCTGATGTATGGGTTATCAAGAGGCAAAGAATGGAAAAAATTATGATAACGGTTAGGACGTGCGATTTTGCGGCGCTTAACCAGATGGGATAAGTTAACCTCTGCTTTTAGTGCCGAGATGTTTTAGGTGTATGAATAGTTAGATAGTATAAATCGTGTCGCACGGTTATGGACAGACTCGAGGGCGTAAGTGAGGTTATAGGGGTGAGGATCAAAAATCGCATTCGCATACTCTAGCTTTGGCCGGACAATGGAATGAGCGAAAGGTTATGGCGTATATAACATAGAGTACGATTAGCAAAATTTATTACGTGGTTAATAAGGCAGGTCCGAGGTAGGTCACGCGAGATGTGCACACCAAATATTTAAATGAATCGACTGTAGCAATCTGGCTGGTATTGGTACTGTAATATTGCCAACAATTGTCACATAATGTAATGAAAACTGCCAGGAATCTTGCAGTGAGCACCTTGCGCGCATGTGCTGTTCCTGTCTTCCGATGGCCTAAAAGCAATTAGGTTGACTCTATAAGCAATACATGATACACAAGCAAGCCTGTGACACCTAAAGGAAGCTGTCTCATACGTGCCCACGGTGGTCGAACAACTCAAACTTCAGTTGCTCTCCTTTTCATACCAGAACACTGTGAATCGCTGAATACTGCGATCTGCGTAAACCTCCCGAAATAATACTTCAAAATGTCTTTATTAGGACACACTTTCTTTTGCAGCAGTTTTTTAAATCAATGATTGTTGAACAAATCCGAAACATGAGCTTCCATCATGCGCCGATGTGCGTAGTTGATGTACACCTTAGTCTGAGGGTAATATGTAGCTCATGCAAGAACAAGTACAGGTGCAGTTGAAAAATATTTTACTGAAGCATTTCCCTGAGGGGATGCCCTCTTGCAAAGTATCATCTGAACACACAGTTTCCTCGTTGCTTGCCTTTGGCATTTATGCAGCGTTGTGTTCAGTATATTGATAATTCAAACGAGTCACAAGCGCGAGTAAATCCCAAGAATACCTACAAATGCATTGATTCTGAGCTATCCTTTGTGAGAGCTGGCCCCAGACCCAAACGACGCGAGCTTGCCAGAGAGCGCTGGCAAATATATCGGCCTACCTGAATTCAAGAAGTCTCAGCCTGTCCTCCAACAAAAGCATCGCTATGGCTTTCTCGAGGAGAAGAATAGAAAAAAATTACACCATCTCCCGCTAAAGGGAACCATGTGTAGATATGAAGCAGCGGGCGCTAACGCTTACACTGGCGGCGGCGTTGACGCTGGCGCTCATCGCGGCGTTGTGCAGGAGAGAAACCTGGGGAGGCGCAAAGCACGCAGTGATGGAGAGGTGTTTCCTGCTCGAACATGCCAATCTCTGCTAATGGGCAATGAGAGACAGAAGACTCCGACTGGACACAGAGACCCGCAGTCCGCTTTTAGTTAACGCACACGCTGCGAATTTTTATTGTTCAACAACGCACAGGAGAAATCTCCCACCGGCACCACTTTGGAGGTCAAGATCCACTGCCATATATACGGGATGGCCAGTGAACGGTTGTGCAGCGCGAGCAGTCGGTTTTTAGATGTGAAGCAGCTTATGGCGAAGCTTAATCCGGTGGTGGTGGTGGTGGTTAGGGTGGTGGTGTGCCGCGTGCCCACCCTTACTGCGCATGCGCAAACAGTTAAAAAAATAAAAATAAAAAACCTCCTCTCCCCCTCTCTCTCCTCTAGGCATCCCTCCCCGCGGCAATCACACCCTCACTGCGCATGCGCCTCCCTTCCCCCTCTCCCCTCTTACACTCCCCCCCTCTCTCCATCCCTGCCCACGGCGTTCACACTCCCACTGCGCATGCGTGTCACCCCCCTCTCTCTCCTCTCCTACGCTCCTCCCTCTCTCGCTTCGCGACGCCGACGCAGGCAGCGTCTGCTAGCGAGTTTCTTGGTTGAAAAAACCGACTGCTCGCGCTGCACAACCGTTCACTGGCCATCCCGTATATATGGCAATGGATCTTGACCTCCAAGGTGGTGCCGGTGGGAGATTTCTCCTGTGCGTTGTTGAACAATAAAAATTCGCAGCGTGCACGTTAACTAAAAGCGGAGTGCGGGTCTCTGTGTCCAGTCGGAGTCTTCTGTCTCTCATTGCCCATTAGCAGCGATTGGCATGTTTCAGTCGGAAACACTGCTCCATCACTGCCTGCTTTGCGCCTCCCCAGTTTTCTCTCCTGCGCAACGCTGCGATGAGCGCCAGCGTCAACGCCGCCGCCAGTGTAAGCGTTAGCGCCCGCTGCTTCACATCTACACATGGTTCCCTTTAGCGGGAGATGGTGTAATTTTTTTCAACCAAGAAACTCGCTAGCAGACGCTGCCTGCGTCTGCGTCGCGAGGTGAGAGAGGGGGGGAGCGTAGGAGAGGAGGGAGAGGGGCGGGGGGAACGCGCATGCGCAGTGGGAGTGTGGACGCCGCGGGCAGGGATGCCTAGAGGGGAGAGGGGGGAGCGTAGAGGAGAGAGAGGGGGGGACGCGCATGCGCAGTGGGAGTGTGGACGCCACGGGCAGGGATGCCTGAGGAGAGAGGGGGGAGCGTAGGAGGGGAGAGCGGAGGGGAGGCGCATGCGCAGTGAGGGTGTGGTTGCCGCGGGGAGGGATGCCTAGAGGAGAGAGAGGGGGGAGAGGAGGTTTTTTATTTTTATTTTTTGAAAGGATTTGCGCATGGGCAGTAAGCGTGGGCACGCGGCACACCACCACCACCCCCACCACCGGATTAAGCTTCGCCATAAGATGCTTCACATCTAAAATACCCACTAGTGTTGGGTGGTCGCGCCCTTCCATACGTCAAGACACAAAGGTTCCTTGGAGTGACCATTGAAATGAATCTTACATGGTCTCCTCAAGTGAAGAAACTCAGCGACAGGATTTCGTCGGCGTCGCACGTATTCCGATTTTTAGCTGGATCACAGTGGGGCAGCAACTGCCGATCAATGGTGCTCCTCCATAAAGCATACGTCGACGGCACATTGCGGTATTACCTGCCCATCCTGCATAATATATCCTACACAAGCAGAAGAAAACTTGATGCAGCACGAAACAACAGTCTTCGAATATGTCTTGGCCTTCGAAAGGGGTCGTCTCGAGCAGGAACTGTAGCAGAAGCCAGATGCCTGCCTCTTGCAGTGATATCTGCACAGGAGACACTTCGGATTGACCTCAGGCACGTTATTCACACCAAGACCCACTTTTTAAGGAATATCTCTAAAGCCAGTCCTACATCTAGCTTCGGGAAGGCCGTTGGAAGCATATGCGCACGTATTTCGATCCCTGCTCAGGCGTCACCTATTATGCAAAAGTTCATCTCGCCCTGGACACTCTCACCACTAAAAATTGTGTCATATATCCCCGGAATCGGTGCAAAAAGGAAAATGCCCCAAGCAGCAACCCATGAGATAGCGTTAGAGTATATGTACAAACAATACTCCGACGAAACGCACATATTCACAGATGGCTCCACAACCCAATGTCGATCATCGTGCGGAGTTTTCGTGCCCTCTACAGGAAAATCCCTCGCATTTCGCCTAGAGAGAGCGACATCCTCTACGTCAGCGGAGTTATATGGCATTCGGGAGGCCCTTTTGATTATACTGCGACAGCATCCGCCAAAAAAGATTGGAAATATTTACAGATATAAAGCAGCCCTACAAAGCATGTGGAACAGGCTTAAGCGTGGTAATCACCAACCGGTAGCGTCTGATATCGCATATCTTCATCACAGGGCTAAGATTGCTGGACATAGCATTACGTTCCAGTGGATACCTGGCCACGCTGGTATTTCGGGAAACGAAAAAGCGGATGAAGCTGCCCGAAATGGACTCCAATACCGGAATTTCAGAAGAATATTTTTTACCAATACCGACGCTTCGAACATCGCTGAAAGATATGCCCATCAGGAAAAAGACCGCGTTTGGAATTTGCCGTTTCGCAAAGATAACTTTCTGCATTGTGTTGACCCAGAAGTGAGAGCGAAAATGTCCCATCCACTCCCTCGTCACCTAGAGACACTATATCATCGTCTTCGACTGAACGTGGCATACAAGAACAGTTATTTGTACCGCATTGGGCGTACCACAAGTTCCTCTTGTGATAACTGTGGCAGCATAGAAACAGTGGAGCACATACTACTTGAATGTCCCGCGTACCGCGACGAGAGACAATTGCTTGAACGACAAGTGGACATGATTTACCACGACCAGTTAACGTTGCGCAACATATTAGGCCCAGTGCCCGGAGATTCAAAACAGCGTCGGGTTATAGATTCATTATCCAATTACCTGTCTGAAATTGGTCTTCTCGAAAGGCTCTAATGATGGAATAAGTCACATAGGAAAAGCTTAACTTACCTGACACCCTATTTGTAAATATTTTTATCAGGTTCACATGCACCGTTCTTATTTGCTCATATTCTTTTTTCTCATTCTTTTCTTTCCTCTCTTCTGAAATATTTTAGTCCATTTCCCCATCCCTATACAGAGTAGCATGTCAGCGCTATATAGACGCCGGCAAAAATCTCCGTTTTCCTAATAAAGAGTCTCTCTTTCTTTGCCATAGTTGCTTCTTCACACACGGATGCCGAAATGCCACTGGGGTAAGTTCACGTCTTTGTATTTATTAGAGCCAGATACGCACAAATACACTGTGATTTTTTTGCACAATAAAACAAGAAAAAGGTATAACCCTTTTACAAAAAAAAAATGTTGGCGTTTGAGGTTTACTTACTAAAACGCCTCGGCAAATGTATCCGGTCAGATAGAATCAGTGAGCTTCTCGCTTGTTTATTATGGTGTTTAAGTTCACCAGACTTGCTCCTGCGTTTGTCTTGCAATAGCCGCGTGTCCGACACATCATGGACCTTACATTCGATTCCAGCCTGGGTAACATGAGACGGAGCCGACCGTGCTGCCGCTTACACACAGGCGCTGGGCTAATAAGATTTCTGGTTTTAGAGGCTGCATCGTTAGCACTGGCTTTATTTAAGTGATTTATTTTTTCTTCATTCTCTACATTAGGCTTTTTATGTCGAGAGCTACGAAGCATGGATAACGAGTATTGGGGTACTAAATGGGCACGTGCTCGTCCCCTTTATAATAGATGAGTAGCAAATCACGCACGCACGTGATCGCGCGCACACACACACACATACACACAGGCACATACAGTCACACACACGCG
Source organism: Rhipicephalus appendiculatus (assembly GCA_030522465.1). Taxonomy (NCBI): domain Eukaryota; kingdom Metazoa; phylum Arthropoda; class Arachnida; order Ixodida; family Ixodidae; genus Rhipicephalus; species Rhipicephalus appendiculatus. The sequence continues at coordinate 171,532 of JALIZH010011598.1, forward strand.
CGTGCACATACACACACACACACATACACACACTAGGTACAAGCCTTAGATGTGTTTGCCTGCCGTCGGGCTGTGAATGTAGCGCATCAAGTAAAGGCATCATCTGACAAGTTCACCTTCTCATGTTCGCGAACATAGTTCTTGATTTACGTGTCCATACGCATATAGAAAGAAAGTACAGGTGAAAGCTGGATTGTAAACAAAGTGCAAATAAATATTTCAGACACACAAACACATTCCTATTGTATTCCTAATGCTCTTTTTGCACTAAATAAATAGCTTCCTCTCAAATCTGATTAAATGCATAGTTTTATATAAGGGTCTAAATACGAGATTTGAAACATTAGTCCACCAGCTACGGCTTGGCACAGAATTTACGCGACACTTCCTACACAGGATAAAACGTGCGTCTAGTGCAGTGTGTTCCTGCGGCCAACCCTGACGAAGATGTACATCATCTACTTATCGAGTGTGAAAAATATGAATCACCACGAAAAATTTTACGAGCAAGTCTTCTACTTTTAAGGCCTTTCACAGTGAAGAAAATACTAGGTCCATGGCCAACGACAGGTCTTCTGAAAAGAGCGCTTGTCGCCTTCAAGAAATTTTTTGAAGAACCAAATATTTTATGGAAATATTGAACTACTGTACACGATGTCGCCTTCCCCTTTTCATACTAAAGGAAATATGTAATGTTGTGATAGTGCGTTTGATTTTATGTGTAATGATTTGTCTCAGTCTGTTCTGCTGTGTATGTCACGCAATCAGAATATTTTAGTTTAAACTTCTACATGTGAGCTGACTTTAGTATGAAGTACACAAGTGTTGTGATACAACACTTGTGTACTTATGAACCTATTAGACTTATATGAACATTCATATATGTTCGACTGTGCTATATTTTGGCATCGTGTGTTCTACTGTATTGCATTTTGTGGCCTTCTTAATTTTCTTAGTACATATTCTGTCTGCTAGGCGAGAAGGTGTAGCTGGTGCCACCATAATGGTCACCAAACTCTCCTATTTCATCATTTAAATTAAAAAAAGAAGCTTCCTGTGAGCACAAGGCACGAACGATCTTTCTAACCTTTTCCTTGATATCACCGAAATTCCAGGGGCAACGCGACGTGGAACGTCCAACAAGTCCTGCTTGACGACACAGAAAGTATAGTACAAAGCTCTACTGAAGGTAAAAGTGAATTAAGACGTTTTATATGTTTCATGAAAAGTTCGCAGTTCCTGCCAAGCGCACTGTATTTCATCGCATAACGGAAGCAATTGTAAATGCTGCTAACGAGAATTTGCTAGTGATGGCTATCAAGTTCCTATAACTACGTAATAAACTAATACATGTGTACTGTTATGCGTCTACCTCACTCTATATTATACTTCACAAAATAGGACTATCCCTTTGGGAAATTTGCCGTTCATGGTGTTGTGACATGAAAGTCATACCCACCAGCTTAAATACCCCTTATAAACCTATAAAGTTCACTATTACATTTGGAGAGCAGAAATATGCATATTCAATTCACTTTTCTGCCCGCCGCGCCCGAAGGAAGCTGCCGGACTACCCTTAAATAAAGTTCATTCATTCATTCCAGAAATATTCTAAATCCAAACATATCATTTTGTCTTCAATGGAGGAACTGCACGGTCTATATTTGATCGGTTTGTTCACCTTCAATTGGGCCAGCCGCGATATCACCATATCCGCATGAAAACTTTCATGTTTTGGCATCACCAGTCACGATCACCGAAATGGCGAGTGTTTGTTGAAAAGCATATGCATGTAAGTCGGACATGAACGTCTTTTCGAACCGATCCATACTGAAACATTCTATATCCTATTCCCATAACTTCACATTTTTTTTACAGGAATATATATATCGATGCCGAAAATTTCTGATACGTGTTTTAACATATTCCTGTAAGATTCTGATAGAAACATGCAATATAACGCGTTGAACGCTTCAGTAGGAATAAAAAAGAAGCGTTTTACAATTACATATGCTGGAGAAAGATTGCTTTCAGAAAGCACACCGGGGAGTGATGCCCCGTCAATATTTGATGCTGAAGCATTAATAGTAAGGGTAACATTCTTCGCCAGTGCCAAGTAGATGAAGTGTGGTTGTTTATGTACGTTTTTTTTACTTTTCTTTTCTATAACCAAAGAGGTAAAATTGATGTCTCTACGTATGAACTGGCTGTCTGGAACCACGTGAAACGACCGGCCGTAAAAATGGCAGGCTCAAGGCTGACTTCTTGGCGACGATCAACACTAAAAAGCCAAGCCACACGCTCAGTGCGCATAAGCTTTGCCACAGTACAAACTCGTCTCACAGAGAAGCAATCTTTACGAGTTCGGCGCACGGAGTTAGCACATCTGTCTCCCCACGTCGTTCATCACATTTACTCCAGAGCCTTGTTTCTCTTTGTTTTTGTTTTTATCGTTACGTTAAACTTTTGTTTTTCGTTATTTGACGGGATGGGAGCGAGACTGGCTTTGGAAAGCGCTACCAACCACCGTTTTTATCGTGAGTCGGGGCAGATCAAAGCTTGGCATCGATTTCCACTTACCAGTTTTGCTGACTGCCTCGGAAAGGTTTTCAAGTGCGCCCAGTGGAAATGGGAGGTCGTGACTTCCACTATCCTAATTTTGCTTTTTATTGTTGGATGCCACGATCAGCTGTCATGTGTTGAGCTAGTTCAGGTTATGCGGTGCGAGCCCTCACTTCAAAGTTCCATACATATACGTGTAGCGGTGAATTGGACGAACGTCGCAGTGATTTTGGCTGTGGTTATTATGAATCGGCATAGACACACCTATACTGAAATGCTTGGTTTTCACTTGACATAATCAAAGGTTACCACATAAAATAATGAAATGTTTGCGCGAGGTGTTTTCTATTCGACCTCGTACCACCTAATAAGCATCAGGAATCATGAAATAGGCTTCATATAAACAAAGCAAATGATCTATCTCGTTCCACATGTGTTTACTATGCACGTAATTATTGGGTATCGTTTGGGAAACGTGCGAAATTCACGAACACCATACAGAAAGAAATAAAAACAAGAGACACCAACTTGTGCTCTCAGACCTTTAACCTTTTTTTGTTTTATGTGTTGATCTGGGGTGGAAAGTGGCACACAGAAAAAGCTGGAATAGTGAAGTCATTCCTCATTTATCACGCGGCATATTACACCAAGGTGTTGCAAGAAAACAATTTTTTAGACATAAATCAGGCAGATGACCCACTTTCCAGCCTACGCCATCCCTTGAAACATTGGGAACAAATTAACGTGAAAGGAAAATATGACAGCACAAGATTGAACGCTCCGGCCTGTATATGGTAGACCATACGGGTTCACTAAACTGGTCACTGAGGGAAGGAATGAATAAAGTTGTTTCCATCCATCACTGAGGGAAGGAACTCATTTATTATGTTAATCCTTCATTTTAAACCCGTCTATGCTTAGAGCGTACGCCTTTAGTTTTAAGGGGCATTGCTGTGGAAGCTAATGTTGGCAAGCGCCAGTTGGTAACAAAATTTGGAAACATTCTTTCAAATAGCCATTATACAATGCGAATAGTACCAGAAAGCGAGTGGAAGCCGCGTGGCGTTGACAAACCATAAAGAAGTACAATTTAATTTGTTCATTTTTTTTTCGGGCCTTCGAGTGATCACTTCAAAACGGCAGATGCGTTTTTACGAGAGACAACTACGGAGTGCGCATAGGCTTTTCTAGAAAAAAGGTTCCGGTAAATGCTGTTATAACATTGCGCTGTTGCTGGTTGTTTTGGACTAGTTTCCGTGCATGAGTGATACACGATAAGATAACCAAGAAAAAACAGAAGGAGGGCCACGAATACGCACTGTCGCGGCTGCTAAACTATATCGATAACACTCGCGCTTCGTGCGTACTTCAAATGAAAAAAAAAGTGAACCAGGTGTTTGCCATGTGGTTAACAATTCTTTTAGTGCAACAACATTACTTGGTACATTGTTCTTTTACTATGAACTGTTCAGCTGGCGGATAAGTTAGCCATCCTCCGCTGTACTTAAAGTCGAACAGATGACACAAGTTTCTGATGAACCTATCGACGCAGGTAGAAAAGCGCATTGTCGGTATGCCTAGCGAAAAAGCGGACGAAGAACACGGCGTAACAGTCGATTTTATCGGCGATTTAGGGCATCTTGTACGAAAGAAACTTGCGACACTGCGGTATGCTACTAGCGCGAGAACACACGGACAAGAAAGATGATGACACACTGCGCTGTCTTACAGCTTGGTTTTGTTGCTGCCGCCGTAACATGCGCTTAAATACATGAAGGTGCAACTCAGAAAAAAGAGGAGAAAAAGAAGAGAAAAAGGGGGGAAGGCCTTTACTCAGCAGACATGTCACAGGTGATAACACCCCGAAAATAGCGAAACAACACTTCTTTTGTGAAAGATTTTTCACGATTTATCTAAAAAGTTGATTTCACAAGGGATGAGAGAAATGTAAGGGGAGCTGACGCAATCTCCGCCCAGCTTTCTGATGCGATCAGCTTCAACGATTTCGCGCGTGAGCAGAGACGGATTCCTCGCCAGCATGTGCGTGCTCGTGAAAATGGCCGCACAGCCGCAATCCCTGCAGTGAATACCCAGATGTTGATGCTGATTGTTAAAATTGTTCTGGTGCTCATTAAGTCGCTCATTTGAGCACCTTCCGGTCTGCCCGACATATTTATCACCGCACGACCGGGGGGATTTGATACACCACGGCTGTGGCACAAGACACAGAAGGATCTCTGTGCTTGACAGTGCAGGAACTTCGGGGCTTAGCCGGATTGTTCACTCGCTTGCACAATTTTGCCAGCTTCTCCGGAGCTGAAAAAATATCACCGTGACACCCGCACGCTCACCAATTTTCTTCAGTCGATGCGACATATCGTGAATATATGGGATGACAACGAAAGGTCGCCTGACAACAGACTGGCCATGCGAGGATGTAGCATCTCCACGTTTGTTGCATTTGAGTAGCTGTTCTGCAATAGAAGAGATCATGGTTATAGGGTACCCCGCGCATGAAAGGCGATCAACGTCTGCTGAGAAGCTGCTTTGCATTACATGCGGGCACGATTTCTTGAGGCTATTCATGAGACATGATTTGATAATACCTCGCTTGACGAGCTTTGAATGCGCAGAGGAATAGGGTAAAAGTGGCTTTCCGCTCCTGGGTTCAAAAAGCCAACATGTGTGATCATTTGAAAGGCATAGCCTAAGGTCCAGAAAGCGCAAGGAGCCATTACTGGGCAGCTCATGCGTCAAATCAAGTGGGCACAACTCTTCTTTGAAGGTATTTAAGAATCTCGAAGTAACAGGCTCAAAAACATCATCAGAACAATCAACAAAAACTAAGAAATCATCTACGAACCTACAAACTTTAACAACGTGGGTGGTATCTAAGCCATTATTAATATGGCGGTCATGATGAGCGAGGTAAATGTCACTAAGTAGCGGCGCTAGGCATGAACCTATGCACACCCCTTTCTTCTGAATGAAAATCTTTTCTTGCCATGAGGTGAACGACGATCTTAAATAGAAATTTAGTAAGTCAAGGAAGCCTTTAACTGTAACACCTGCTGCATTTTGAAAGTCGACAGTGCCATAGGTGTCAATGCAATCTTCGACGCATTGTAAAAGCTTATCATGCGGAAGGGAATAATAAAGATCTTTGACGTCAATTGACAACACCTTCAGACCTAGATCATTCTGTTTTAGAAAGCTGATGACATCACCAGAATCTTTAAGTAAGAAAGGATCGTCAATGTTGAGCACCTTTAGTTTTTCTTACAAAAAAGTCACAGTTTCACCGCAAGGGTGAAGCAATGAATGCGATAGCAAAAAATTGTAATGTTATACGAAGTGAGGCTGGCAGCTAACTCTTTTTGGATCCGATCTCACGCAACTCTAGAAAACGCTCGTTTAAGAGAATTCTCTTCGCGTTGAGAGCGCAGCACGTAGAAGGGTACACCGGCCCCCCCGCTTCCGGCCGCCGAGAAGGGGAGATAACGCGCGCGCCCGCGCCCGCGCTCGTAAAATCGGACGTCGCCCCCCCCCCCCCCCCCCCCCTCCGCCCGCTGTCGGCCGTCGAGAAGGGGAGATAACGCGCTCGCCCCCACTCGTAAAATCGAAGGTCGCTCGAGGGACCCCCCCCCCCCCCTCGCGTCTTTTCACGCTCACGAACCACTGGCGGGGCCGATTATATATATACATATACATATACGGCAAATGACGCCGACGCCGACGGCGAAAACCAGCCGCGAGTGTCCATATAAGTGCTATCGCAATAAAACGAAGCAACGGCTTTTTGCCAAGTGGCAGCTTCAGTTACTATTACCCGAAGAGGGCAGTCAATCTTATGAGTCTTAGCTGAAAAGAAGGTGTCCAAAGATAACTTTTTTGTTTTTTCTATTTGTTTAACCAACGTGTCCAGGTTAAGTTCTTTACAAAGCTTCTTTGCTTAAGCTTTGACACGGGCAAGTGAAACATTGTCAACTTGTTTAAAAACCGATTCAATAGCCTGAGCAGCCTTCGATTTGAAAACCTCCACGGGCAGGACGGCAAATCCACCTTGTTTGTCAGACGGTAAAAGGGCTAAAGACCGCTCTTTCATGGAGGAGACAACAAAAGGAATTGGCGACGTCCTGTTAGAACGTTTACAACGCACAAACGCATTCACACCATCAATAACACACCTTTCAGAATCGCCTTCTGGGGCCCGTCTAGCAACTTGCCTGACGAGGGTAAGCAGTTCATGCGGTGACGTTTGTGACTCCACGGCGAACTTTGGTCCAAGGCTTAAAACACTCACAGACTAGCAACAAAGTGCACCTTGTTGGGAATGTGACTGTTCCAGATGAAGTGCGACGTGTTTTAAGCCTTGGACCAAAGTTCGCCGTGGAGTCACAAAAGTCACCGCATGAACTACTTACCCTCGTCAGGCAAGTTGCTAGACGGACCCCAGAAGGCGAGTCTGAAAGGTGTGTTGTTGATGGTGTGAATGCGTTGGTGCGTTGTAAACGTTCTAACAGGACGTCGCCAATTCCTTTTGTGGTCTCCTCCATGAAAGAGCGGTCTTTAGCCCTTTTACCGTCTGACAAACAAGGTGGATTTGCCGTCCTGCCCGTGGAGGTTTTCAAATCGAAGGCTGCTCAGGCTATTGAATCGGTTTTTAAAAAAGTTGACAATGTTTCACTTGCCCGTGTCAAAGCTAAAGCAAAGAAGCTTTGTAAAGAACTTTAACCTGGACACGTTGGTTAAACAAATAGAAAAAACAAAAAAGTTATCTTTGGACACCTTCTTTTCAGCTAAGACTCATAAGTTTGACTGCCCTCTTCGGGTAATAGTAACTGAAGCTGCCACTTGACAAAAAGCCGTTGCTTCGTTTTTGTTAGACAAACTAAAGGTGCTCAACATTGACGATCCTTTCTTACTTAAAGATTCCGGTGATGTCATGAGCTTTCTAAAACAGAATGATCTAGGTCTGAAGGTGTTGTCAATTGACGTCAAAGATCTTTATTATTCCCTTCCGCATGATAAGCTTTTACAATGCGTCGAAGATTGCATTGACACCTATGGCACTGTCGACTTTCAAAATGCAGCAGGTGTTACAGTTAAAGGCTTCCTGGACTTACTAAATTTCTATTTAAGATCGTCGTTCACCTCATGGCAAGAAAAGATTTTCATTCAGAAGAAAGGAGTGTGCATAGGTTCATGCCTAGCGCCGCTACTTAGTGACATTTACCTCGCTCATCATGACCGCCATATTAATAATCGCTTAGATACCACCCTAGGTTGTTAAAGTTTGTAGGTTCGTAGATAATTTCTTAGTTTTTGTTGATTGTTCTGATGATGTTTTTGAGCCTGTTACTTCGAGTATCTTAAATACCTTCAAAGAAGAGTTGTGCCCACTTGATTTGACGCATGAGCTGCCCAGTAATGGCTCCTTGCGCTTTCTGGACCTTAGGCTATGCCTTTCAAATGACCACACATGTTGGCTTTTTGAACCCAGGAGCGAAAAGCCACTTTTACCCTATTCCTCTGCGCATTCAAAGCTCGTCAAGCGAGGTATTATCAAATCATGTCTCATGAATAGCCTCAAGAAATCGTGCCCGCATGTAATGCAAAGCAGCTTCTCAGCAGACGTTGATCGCCTTTCATGCGCGGGGTACCCTATAACCATGATCTCTTCTATTGCAGAACAGCTACTCAAATACAACAAACGTGGAGATGCTACATCCTCGCATGGCCAGTCTGTTGTCAGGCGACCTTTCGTTGTCATCCCATATATTCACGATATGTCGCATCGACTGAAGAAAATTGGTGAGCGTGCGGGTGTCACGGTGATTTTTTCAGCTCTGGAGAAGCTGGCAAAATTGTGCAAGCGAGTGAACAATCCGGCTAAGCCCCGAAGTTGCTGCACTGTCAAGCACAGAGATTCTTCTGTGTCTTGTCCCACAGCCGTGGTGTATCAAATCCCCCCTGTCGTGTGGTGATAAATATGTCGGGCGGACCGGAAAGTGCTTAAATGAGCGACTTAATGAGCACCAGAACAATTTTAACAATCAGCATCAACATCTGGGTATTCACTGCAGGGATTGCGGCTGGGCGCCCATTTTCACGAGCACGCACGTGCTGGCGAGGAATGCGTCTCTGCTCACGCGCGAAATCATTGAAGCTGATCGTATCAGAAAGCTGGGCAGAGATTGCGTCAGCTCCCCTTCCATTTCTCTCGCCCCTTGTGAAATCAACTTCTTAGATAGATCGTGAAAAATCTTTCACAAAAGAAGTGTTGTTTCGCTATTTTCGGGGTGTTATCACCTGTGACATGTCTGCTGAGTAAATGCCTTCCCCTTTTTCTCTTCTTTTTCTCCTCTTTTTTCTGAGTTGCACCTTCATGTATTTAAGCGCATGTTACGGCTGCAGCAATAAAACTATGTTGTAAGACAGCGCAGTGTGTCCTCCTCTTTCTTGTCCGTGTGTTCTCGCGCTAGTAGCATACCGCAATGAATTTCCAACAAGCCCAAGCCGCTACCCTTGCGACACTGCACGCCCAATGCCTAAATATATCAAAGAAGGCAGTGAAATGCATTATGTTAACATTGCATTACTAGACCTGAAGACCTGAAGAATTATAGGGCCGTCAGCTTAGTTTTACTACTGTACAGAATATTTACGAAGATATTTTCAAGAAGGAGAAACAGAAAACTCGCCTTTATTCTATGGATCAAGTTCGTTGCAGAAAGGGTCTTCTCCCATGTATCATAGCCATGTGACGAACCAGGTGATTAAGAAATCTGCTGAGCGCAAAACAGAAAACGCCTCTATAATACTTCTTAGACTACGATAATACATTAGACTTGGTAGCGGTACCAGCAGTCTCGGAAACCTTGCCTCACCAGCAAAATTAATCGTTTATAATATCCTGCTGCGTCACGACATCGCAGAAGCCCTTATAGTCGTTAGGGGTACGGATTTCACGGCAGACCTAACGAAAACGACATTCGGATAGAGCCAGACATGTAACCACAAGTTAAATGCCTACCACCCGCAGACGACTGGTGTCACCGATCGTGTTAAGAAAAGCTTCGCCGATATGCTGCAGTGCACATCGACATCTAACACAAGACATGCAATGCCGTCCTTTTCTACACGGCATTCTCCTACAACACGGCATGGCAAGAAACAACGCACATGATCAAGGTGGTTTACGGTAGAAGACAAGGAACGATGCTTGACGCCATAATGCTGAAATCGCATGCCTCAGTACGATACGCATTTCCTACATTAATTGCACATATATGCAATTTGCATTGGCCGGCAAGATACGAAAAAAGGAAAATGTCTATATCTTACGCTAGTTGATTCATTTCTTCAAAACAGCCTGACTTAATCCACGCGAGGAGCGCACATTAGCGGCCAGCGGAGGTTACGAGGATTTTCAGCCTTCTCTTTTACTAAGTAAACAATAAAAAAGAAGGTACGGTCAGTAGTTTTACTTTTTTAGAATCCATTATTGAGAAGCCCTTGCTTATGATATAAAGTTACGCCGGTTTAACAAGCACGACCTCCTCCCCCATTTTTTTCGTGATGCCCCCCCCCCCCACCCCCCCCCCCCCCCCCCACCCCACACCAACGCGCTTCATGGGAGGACCGGATGGCGCTGGCAGATTAAAGGAAATTGCCTCTCGAAGTCATTAGGGCTGGCTTTTGATTTTTTCCACTGGTAGAGATAACTCCTGCCGCCCATTTAATTAATAACAAAATGCGCGAAGCTTTCCGCACACCTTAATTATCCTGCTTTCTAAATAATGCTCAGGCCCCGGTACATCATCTGGTGCGCGTCACGTCACCTGCAGACGTAAGTGATTATCAATGGTCTCCTGACGATTCGCGGTTGATTTCTGCTTCGTTGCTAGCACTATACCGTCGAAAAGGAGCATCATAGCTAGGGTGATGGCCCATCGATCAATTAGTCTGACCTGCTGCATTAGGTCCTCATGGGAACTGTCCGGTTATACCGCATAGGCTTTTTTTAAGGGCGAAGCTCCTTAAGGTCGAGGCTTGTCCATCTCTCCCCCGGCGAAGCCACGCTAGTGCGATGACGATGACGCATGAAGTTGACCATTATACGCCATGACGATGACGATGAAGAATAAGCGCGTTCCAGATTACACATTCTCTTTCTGCCGTGGATGAAAACGATAGCGAACGCGCTCTCGCCCCCGAAAGGCAGAACGGCAACGCCGACAACAAGCTGCTAATAATTCTAAACTGAAGGGCTCGTTTTGCTTTTGTTAAACACGGTATTAATGAGAATTAACAAAGATGCCAAGGATGGTATAGGGGAAGCTATTCGAAGTAATTGTAATGTAAATGTGAAGAAAGGAAAGTGGACGAAAAGATAACTTGCCACCGGCAGGGACCGAACCTGCGACCATCGAATAACGCGTCCGATGCTCTACCACTGAGATACGGTGGCGGTCATCCCCCCGTCCACTTTATAGGGTATTTATGTGTACTTAACCGTGGGAGCGTCAGTCAGCGCCGCCTGTTGCCATTACGGCGAGTGTGGAACACTCTTTTTTAGCCTGTAGGCGTCACGTAGTACGTGATCTTATTACGAGCGGGCAGGGAAAAGGGGATCCTGGGGGGTTGAGCCGACGCCGGGTGTATGGACCTTTAAGGCCCCCCCGGTTGAGGCAACACACCCCTTTGGCCCCGGTTTCACGCAGACGGCACCCCTGGGCTGACCCACCCAGGGGAAACCGGCAGTCGCCTTTTCCTGTCTCTATCTCCCCTCACATCTTCGTCTTTCCCTCTCACTTCCAATCTTTCCTGTCTTCTAGTCTTTTCATTTACTTCTACTTTTCCTGGCGGCGAGGGTTAACCTTATGTAGTTGCCCAACCTTGGGTAGGTATATTCGGTTATAGCGGCGATGCATGGCTGGCGACTTCAAGTGTTCTACCTTGCAGCGTCCCCTTCTTGGGCTCGGTGGTGGATGACCACCATCGTCGCCGAACATCAAATTCTCCGCATGGCGAACTTTTTTCCCGCGCTCCCTGATCGCCGCCTGAAAACGTGGCGCACCGAAGAATCGCTCACATTTTCGCAACCAAAGCAGTCGTTCCCCAAGTACCATGTTGTACACAGCCAGAAAGAAGATAAGACAGTTCGATCAATCTCGCCTTTTCTTGTGTCGAAAACTCTCACGGAAGCAATTGGCCCAGGCTATAATGTCACCTAGATCGGGAAGCGGTGACCTCCTTCTGGAAGTTCGCGACAAGCTCCAGTATGAGAACCGATCGAAACTTATAGCATTTGGGGACGTTCCAGTTTCAGTAGGCCCACACAGATCCATGAACACAGTCCGCGGTGTCATCTCTGATGATGACCTTCTTGAGCTATCAGAAAGTGAATTATTGGAAGGCTGGCAAGACTAGAATGTAGTCAAGGTCCAAAGAATAATAATACGACGAGACGATAAATAAATACCAACCAAACACATAATTACCACCTTCGGTACCAGTGACTTACCCCAATCGATTGAAACCGGCTACTGTAAGCTCCGTGTCAGGCCCTATGTACCAAATCCTCGTAGATGTTTCAAATGTCAGCGCTTTGGACATGGGTCGCAAAGTTGCAGAGGGCGCGCTACTTGCGCATAATGTGGCTCCAACGAGCACTCATCGGAAACGTGCACTTCAGCAGCCCGCTGTGCGAACTGTGAAGGAGACCATCCCGCGTACTCTCGATCATGCCCACCGTGGAAAAACGAAAAACAAATCCTGGAGCTTAAAGTCAAATTCAATCTGTCCTTTCAAGAAGCACATAAACGGTTCTCACAACACCAGTCCAGTCCTTCCTTTGCCGATGTGACGCGCCGGGGCGACGCGCCACGTCTTCCTGCGCCCGCGAAGGCCACACGGAGTGTGACCGCGGTCGCGCCACCAGCGCCCCCGGCTGGAGTATCCTGTGCTGCCCCCCCCCCCAAACAGGGCCAGCAGACTCCCGAGTAGGCTGGACCCAGGGCCACTGCATGCGCAGATCGGCCCAAAGCCGCCACGAACGTGCCTGCTGAGCGGGCACTATCCACCACCTCAGATGAGGTGATGGACACAAGTAACATTCCTTCGGCATCCGAGACGCCGAAGGATAGGCGCCACTCTTTGGAGCGCGCCAAAAAAGCAAAAACCCCTGTCACAGGGCCCGACAAGGGCTCCCTGACATAAGGCAACAGCTCTTTCAGTACACACAGCACTAATTTACACTCAAGATGGATAAACAAATTATTCAATGGAATGTAAGAGGTCTGATCAGAAACCTCGATGATATCCAGGAGTTTCTACATGAACACTCGCCAAAAGTGCTTTGTGTACAAGAAACACACTTGAAACCCATACACACCAACTTCCTACGCCATTATGTCATTTTTCGAAAGGACCGAGATGATGCTCTGGCATCATCCGGTGGTGTAGCCATAATAGTTACTCAGGGAATAGCCTGTACACATCTACCACTTCAGACAACCCTTGAGGCAATGGCTATTCGAGCCGTTCTTTTTAACAAACTGATCACAATTTGCTCTCTTTACATACCTCCGAACTACCAGCTCCAAAAGCATGATTTCCAATCCTTAATAGATCAACTTCCGGAATCTTATCTTCTCCTTGGAGACTTTAATTCACACAGCAGTCTATGGGGTGACCCTCGCTGTGATGCGCGAGGTCGTCTAATTGAACAATTTGTTTTCTCTTCCGGCGCATGTCTCCTGAATCACAAAGAGCCAACATATTATAGTCTCGCTCACAACACTTATTCCTCCATAGATCTCAGTATTGCATCTCCGTCGCTTCTACCTCTGGAAAGTCATCAATAATCCTTACGGAAGTGACCATTTTCCTGTAGTACTAAGTACACCAATATCGAATGAATCTCATCTACAGGTTCCGAAATGGCACACAGACAAAGCCGACTGGGAACAGTTTCAAAAAGTTACTCGCTTAAGTTTGCCTGACATCTGTGGCTTAAGCGTAGATGCAGTCATAGAGTACTTTACAGCTTTTCTGATAGAAGCTGCAACCAAATGTATCCCACAAACAACTGGACTGTCCGGCAAGGGACGTGTCCCATGGTGGAACAATGAGTGTCAAGATGCACGAAAAAAGCAAAACAAAGCATGGTTGTTGCTTCGGAACTCACCGACAGCCGAGAACCTTGACAATTTTAAGAATATTAAGTCCCAAGGCCGAAGAACCCGCCGACAGGCTAGAAGGGAGAGCTGGTTGAAGTTTTTATCCGGAATTAATTCACACACACAGGAGGCGAGAGTCTGGAACATGGTTGGCAAGGTAGGCAGGACGACAAGCACATTCACTTCCTCTAGTAAACACACCCAAGACGACACCTTGGAAGACCAGGCGACCGCTCTCGGCGTACATTTCGAACAGGTCTCCAGCTCGTCGCACTATACTGCAACTTTCCAACAATACGAAACAAGAATCGAAAAACAGAAACTGAGCGCAAATCCACAAAACACGAGCCATACAATGAACCGTTCGTCTTAGCTGAGCTACAGGCATCACTAAACTGCTGCAATGATTCCGCCCCAGGGCTCCGACCGTGTGGCATATGAAATGTTGAAACACCTGCCCTCTGAAACCAAAAAAGCCCTTCTTTCTCTGTATAATGCTGTATGGTTTTCCGGCGAGATCCCTTCAGCCTGGAAAGAAGCCATCGTTATCCCAATTCTAAAACAGGGCAAGGACCCGTCCTCAATTTCAAGCTACAGGCCCATCGCCCGAACGAGTTGTCTTTGCAAGGTTATTGAAAAGATGATAAATAGACGTCTGATACACTTTCTTGAAACAAACAACCTACTGGACCCGTAAAAGTGCGGCTTTAGAGAGGCTAGATCCACCACAGACGACCTTGTTCGTATCGAGGCACAAATTCGTGACGCATTCTTCCATAAGCAATTTTTGCTTTCTGTGTTCCTCGATATGGAGAAGGCCTATGACACAACATGGCGCTTTGGTATACTGAGAGACCTTTCACACTTCGGGGTACGGGGTAGAATGTTGACCATGATTGAAAGCTACCTGTCCAATCAGACATTCCGTGTTCGAATAGACACTGTTTTGTCCCGAACATTTGTCCAAGAAACAGGAGTGCCGCAAGGTGGTGTACTGAGTTGCACGCTTTTTATTATCAAAATGAATTCCCTGCGCCTGTCCATCCCACGCAATATGTTTTACTGCACATATGTCGATGATGTGCAGGTCAGTTTTAAATCCTTGCAACCTTTCTATGTGTGAACGACAGGTTCAGTTAGGCTTGAACAAGGTCTCTCAATGGGCAGAAGAAAATTGGTTTAAATTGAACGCACAAAAGAGCACATGCGTCCTGTTCTCTCGGAAGAGGGGCCTTCCTCCGGATCCGGATATTAACCTGCATGGGCAACGTCTGTCAGTAAAGACTGAGCATATGTTTCTGGTCCTACTATTAGACACAAAACTAACCTTTATACCACACATAAAGTATATCAAGAACAAGTGTATAAAAACCATGAATATTCTGAAAGTCTTGTCGCGAACTACGTGGGGCAGTGACAAGTAGTGCCTTCTCAATCTTTATAGAAGCCTTGTACGCACACGTCTAGATTACGGGGTATAACATATCAGTCCGCGACACCAACAGCCTTAAAGATGCTTGATCCTATCCACCATCTAGGCATTCGCCTTTCCACGGGTGCTTTTCGCACCAGCCCCATAGAAAGCCTGTACGTCGAATGCAACGAGTGGTCGCTACATATGCAGAGATCGTACATGTCTTTTGTATATTATCTCAAAGTGAACGCAGACCACGAACACCCCTCACACTCCACAATCAATGATCTTTCCAGCACTGCCCTATTTGACAACCGTCCGTCGCTGAGACAGCCCTATTTACTTCGTGTGAGGGGCCTCGCTGAGGAAAGTGGTGTGCCATTTTTTGAACACCGTTTGGTACCTCCCGCTGCAAGTCTCCCGCCGTGGCAGTGGCAGATAATAGACTGCGATGTGTCTTTCACAGATGTTACAAAACACGCGCCTAGTGCACATATACGTTCATACTTGTGCGAACTGCAGCACAAATACACTTGTCCAGAATTCTACACCGATGCCTCCAAGTCTCACACTTCTGTGTCGTACGCAGCGTTCGATCCGTCCCTTTCGGATGTCGGTGTTCTGGATTCAAATACGAGAATCTTCACAGCAGAAGCTTCTGCGATACTTGCGGCAGTTAAACACATCAAACAATTACAACTGCAAAAGGCAGTAACTTACACTGATTCTTTGAGCGTGGTAAAAGCTTTGAAAAGTCTAAAAAAGCACAAAAAATCCTGTCCTTGTTTCCCTCTGCTCGCTTTAATGCTCGCTCTACGCACACAAACGTCATGTCGTAGTCTGCTGGGTGCCAGGACACAGGGAGATCCAAGGAAACGTGTTGGCGGACCAGTTAGCTGTCTCCGCCCACGAAAACGCTACCGCCAATACATCCGTATATGTCCCTGCACTTGACCTCAAACCATTCCTTAAACGAAAACTCAGAAATTATTGGCAGCGGTTATGGGATCGGCAAACACACAATAAACTTGATCTAATCAAGCCACAGCTCGCGAATTGGCCGCCGGTATTGAAGTCCCGCCACACAGAAGTAACACTTACCAGATTAAGAACAGGACATACACACAGCACACACTCATACCTTTGTCCGGTGGTGACCCACCTTTGTGTGATAAATGTGGTGAACAGCTCACTGTCCTGCACATAATTATCCAATGCAGAGAATTAGATCCCATTAAAAAAAAGCACTTCCCATTAGTCTACCGAGAACGCATACCACTTCATCCATCGATGCTAAGAGGCAGGGAACCGGTTTTTAAACAGTCATTGTTTGCGTTTTTAAAAGAAGTCCGTAGCATTCACGTCATATACCCAGGCTTATTTTCAGTGGGGGAGATTGTGAAGAAGATGTGCCTCCATCCAGCAGCATCGCCAACGCTTCGCTCGCTCGGCTCGTGTTTCTGATCGCTGCTGTCCCGATGGACTGTGCCTCTCGCTGCGTCGTCGCTGACAAGCGTATCGTCGCTGACCTGCTAATAAACCTCTTCACAATATGAAAAATGCAGGGAGTTCAAATGAGGTCATCTCCGAACCACCGTCTGCCGGAGAGATCCCGCAGGGAAACGTCAGTTATCTCATGAATGCGAATTAAGTTGTCAGTTCCAGGATGCCCCAGTGAAAAGAGCCAGAACTTTATAATTGATTTCCTTTTCTAAACGACAAACCAAGTCTGGCCAGCCAGGCAAAAACATACCATTGTGCGCTGGGAGAGTCGAAGTCAAGCTCAACCCCGTTAGGCTATGCTAACGTGTCTCTCTGATTGTCGTGTGCCAGTAGTAAAATAAATCGCCCAGTATAGACATGAACACTTCTGCTCGTATCTGACTGTTGTTAGCTGATTTGGTAAATGGGTGGACTGCACCACTATTTAAACCTACCTGATAATGTCATCACCTCTGACCAACGCTTCAATTCATTTGTTTGCGTTATGAGAGAAACGAAGGTATACGACCTTCATTTCATAAGAAAGTGTGATATGCCACCATATGGACGAGAATACTTTGCTTGGAACTTCTTTACGGCCTCGCCAATTTCGTGCTCTGAAAAACGGAGAACGTTCACATGCTCCTTAATATCATGCTGCTCGCCACCAGGTCTAGGAGCAGGCGCCGTATTGAAGAACGAAATTGAAAATTATACAACTTGTCTCAATGTGCAGCAATACCACGAGAACGATAAATTATCATCATCTTAGCACAGCGCACACACACGAACACAAAAAATAAGGGAAGAACCGGTGACACGATAAATTATTACGCTAGCTTCAGACCCACTCACATCTGTAACTTTTACAAAATTCAGCAACTTTCTGGGTTCCGTTTGACTGCAGGCTCTGGAACAAAGTTAATATGGGCGCAATCGCCCTTGCGCTATCCGTGCTTCATCTGGCTTCACGAGGCGCTAAAACGTTCGCACCACCATGAAGATTCTGCTTTACTGGACTTCCTAGATCGTACCTTAGATTTTACGAAGTAGACCACGTAATTCCTCTGAACGCTATGCAGGAGAGCGCCCATGTCGAAACTTCTCGCACGCAATGAAAGCATTCATGGTACTTCAATAAAACTTCATTTGGGCACGTTGGTACATATTTCTGAACTAAAGTTAACAGCGCAATCACACGCACAGCGCTGGTATTTGTCGTCTTTTCTATGTGGGGCGTCTTCTGTGTATGCTCTGTTAATATTAGTTCAGGTCCATGGTACGTTCTGCAGTGTCAGTAAACATGCTGACTGATATTTTAATAGCTCTGGCGCGGCATAGTTCAGACTGTTCGGTTGTATTTAGCAAAAATGATAATCATTCGCATATTTACTATCACAAAAAAGCGCGAACAGGCTGATTGAGTACACGCTCCGCCTCTAGAAGGTTTCCTAGTTAGAGATATACGTGCCATTGGTCAACAAGAAATAATCCGCTAACAGTAAGAAAAAAAACAGCAGTACTGAAAAAAAAATTAGCAAAATTGCAATTTTGAAAAAATTTCAGCAACATTAAGAACAGTGTTAAACTACGTTAATTCCAGAAATTCCACAAAAAAGAGCGCATTACAGAGGCAGAAAATGAGTGAGGAGTCGTATTTATATGTTACTGTGATTGAGACACGGTTATCGAAACGAAGAGACGCGTGGGCGAAATCTCTACTGTTTTGTCCGTATAGCATGATGAGGTTTATTTATAACTTGGCTCGCTGACAAAAGAGCATAAGTCCAACAAGCATATCGGTATGCAAAACCGCATATACGAAGAGCAGCTGACCAGTAACATCATCGAATATTGTGGCTGCTTCTAAGGGTGTGTGAATATTCGCACATTTCTAATAACGAATCCAACAACTGTCCATTCCATTCACTACTCGAAACGAATAGCACATATTCCAAATGCCGAATATTTTTCGAACAGTTTTCGAATAATCAGCACTGACGGGAGACCCCCAGAAACGAAACTTTGGAACAGCTAAAGGTCATTTTTCTTCTTTTAGTCACTAAATTACCAATGTGCATGCTGCCCAAGCTCTTACAAAAGTGCGGACGCTATTTTTGCTAACAGAGGAAGTCGTTTTACCTGAAAACTCCACTCCTAGATTTTACCATGCTGCAGCGTCACCGCATTAACCAGTTCCTATCTTCATCTTCTAACGACAGTACTTAGGGAAAACGACTGCATTCAGCTTTATGAATAACAACAGAAGCAAGAGTTGTGTTTTCGTATATTGCTCTTGCACATAGAGCATTGAACACTGATGTTTGCATCGTTTCGGCCCCCCAGGTGCATGTTGCGACATGTTTAGCTGTATTCGGGTTGTTCGGTTCAAAATTGTTTAGTTTTTCTTCTCAGTTTTATTTAAATGCGGGTGGCAACTGACTACCGCAGTCACCCAGGCTGTCTTGTTGGACACTGGCGACGCGCTGCCAAGTCATTTTCTTTCAAGCTCTCGTCCGCGTAATCTTCGAGTGTCGTGTCCCACATTGTGGGGAACCGCTCCTCGAGACGCAAAATGACAAAAAGCTCAAAACACCTTCATTCCGGCTGATTAAGCTTTCAAGCCTGCGTCTCTTCATGACCTTGTAGACTTCTGCATTTTTCATTAAGAGGACGTCGATGTCACAAGTGCAGTAGGATGTGCAATGGCAAACATGCGCTATACTCGTTATAAGATTTTCACTAGTATCGGGAGACGACGACGAAGTGTCTGCCTAGCGGTACGCTGTTCGAGAATCTCTTGCCTTTTTTGCGCAATAACATGTGCACCTCGTGAAGTGTACTGCTGCGTTCATCGGCGATGAACATGGACAAGTTCGGATATCTGCCAGGTCCTGCGGCGTCCGCGGCGGCCGCGTCTAGGAAGCGGACGGGCCCTTACTGCGGCAGCGAGGACACTGATGTCTACTCACTGACAGGCGAGGGGCCATCTGACCATGACTTCGAACTTGTAACGAGCCGAAAGGCTAAGAGACGTAACACCAGGACCTCTGCATCGCCGAACACGCCTAATGAATGTGCGCCGCGAAGGCCTGAGGCCAACACCATCATTTTCCTTCCAGCTGATCCCAACGGCAACATGAAGCGTCTCAACCGGCAAGCAGTTTCGGCGCTGCTCGACGGACTGTTGCCAGATGAAATCATCGACATCAGAGTGAACCCACGTAAGAATGTCATGGCGTTTGATGTTTCACATTCTGCCGCTATGAACATACTACGCAATGTCACAGAGCTGGATGGAATCAACGTCCGCTCCTACATCCCCGTGGTCAACGTCGTCACCGGCGTCATCTACGACGTTGACACTGCCATTCCCAGCTCCGACTTGAGTGCCCTGGTCAAGCCAGCTAAAGAAACTAGCGTCATAACCAAGGTTGCTCGTTTGAGTTCATCCTCACGCTGTGTGAAAATAGATTTTAGAGGCAACTCTCTGCCTTCGTGCGTAAAGGTGGGCCACTTCCCACACCCTGTAAGAACTTTTGTGCCAAAGCCACTGCAATGTCACAATTGCATGAAGCTCGGTCACGTGAGAAGCGTATGCGAGTACAAGCGAGTATGTTCTCGCTGCGCTGAAAACGCATTCCGCAGACAGTTGCAAAACCAATGTTCTCAAGTGTTCCAAATATGGTGAGCGCAGCGCTTCATCTTGTAAGCTACATGTAGAGTGGTGCCTGTAAACGCCTGTGTTCATATACCGGCGACTCTATTGCCACGCGGTATTCTTATTTTCACTTTTGTTGTATTCGGTTTTCGCCCACAGAGACCTTCAGCAAAGCTCAGCTCAAACCGCGCCTTATCGTTCTAGAACCTTCGCGATTATTGTAGATCGTTTTGTTAAGATTGCACGCAAGACGCGACCACTCGCGATTATTCCAGAGCTTGCGCGATGACCTGTGATAAGGCTAGAATGTTCGACGCGTGATGCATAAAAGCCAGCGCGCTCCAAGGATGTTCAGTTTGATCGACGGCCGACGCTCCGTTCCCCGCTATCAGTGCCAGCGTGTATTGCTGTAATCTGACTTTCAGTTTACCGGCCACAAGTTCGGCCTAATAATAATAATAATATGTGGGGTTTAACGTCCCAAAAGCACGATATGATTATGAGAGACGCCGTAGTGGAGGGCTCCGGAAATTTTGACCATCTGGTGTTCTTTAACGTGCACTGACATCGCACAGTACACGGGCCTCTACCATTTCGCCTCCATCGAAATGCGACCGCCGCGGCCGGGATCGAACCCGCGACCTTCGGGTCAGCAGCCGAGCACCCTAGCCACTGATCCACCGCGGCGGACCAAGTTCGGCCTAATAAACAGTTTCATCTTGAGCATACCGACTGCTGCTTGGGTCAACGCCACGACCACGTGACATCTGGTGGAGGTGCTTCACGGCCCATGTACCGAACGCCCCCCCTCAAGCCGTGAACCCAGCCCACGTCGCGAAGAAGACACCGACGCCATCAGCGACAGTCGAGCCAGCCGCAGGCTGAAAGGACTCCCCCCCCCGTAGCACGGACTCCTACCGGACAAGTCAAAAGCTACGGTGACGAAGACGACAGGGACAATGACGGCCGCTGTGTCACCAGCAACGATCGTGATCCAGCCACCGAGAGAGCCACCGACTTTCCATGGATTGCCAAGTGAGGACCCTGAGACCTGGCTAGAGACGTACGAACGCGTCGCGACTATGAACAACTGGGACTCGGACGAAAAATTGCGACGCGCCTACTTCTACCTCGAAGACGCCGCGAGGACGTGGTTCGAGAACCGGGAGTCCACGCTTCGCACATGGGACCTGTTTCGCGGCGCTTTCTTGGAGACGTTCGCGAGCGTCGTCCGAAAGGAAAGGGCCGCCGCCTTACTGGACTCACGTGTGCAGCTCCCGAATGAGAGCGTCACCATCTTTACGGAGGAGATGACGCGGCTTTTCCGGCACGCCGACGCTGACATGCCCGAGGAAAAAAAGGTTCGGTTCCTCATGAGAGGAGTAAAGGAAGAACTTTTCGCCGGACTTGTGCGCAACCCCCCGAAGACGGTCTCGGAATTCGTTTCGGAGGCCACAACAATTGAGAAAGCGCTAGAACTCCGCAACAGGCAATACAACCGCCGCCTGCCTACGTCGAGCTACGCGGATGTTCAAGCGCTGAAAGCCGACGACCTACGCGAAACGATCCGAGCGATCGTTCGAGAGGAATTGCGCAAGCTCTTACCGTCGCCCCAGCCTCAAGTGGACTCCATCACTGACATTGTTCGTGACGAAGTCCAGCAGGCGTTGGGAATTCCCGAACAAACACAGCCCCAGCCGCAGGCCTTGAGTTACGCTGCTGCAGCCCGACGCTACGCACCCTCTCAACGCCCCCGTCAGGACGCCGCACAGCAGCACTACCGTCGCCAGACGCCGCCGCCACCAACATCACCGCCATCTCGCCCGCCTGCCGGCCAGCGGTACACGCCGAGGAAGACCGACATCTGGCGAGCCCCCCGACCACCGTCCACTCTGCTACCATTGCGGAGAAGCCGGCCACACGTACCGCCGATGCCAGTACCGACAGATGGGGCTACGGGGATTCGCCGTCAACGCGCCGCGTCCGCAGCCAGGCGAACGGCCTCGCGACATCGACGACTACCTCACTGGAACACAGGGGCAAGAACGACGACCTTCCCGCTCGCCGTCGCCCGGCCGCTACATGTCACCTCACCGCCGGCAGTACAATGGCCCAAACCGGGGCCGGTCGCCTAGCCCGTATCCGGGAAACTGAAGGCAGCAACCGATGGAGGTGCGGTTGCTGTACGACGAAATGCCGAAGATCCTCCGCGGCCGCCGACGACGACAACGCGAGGAAACCAGGAGAATACGACGCGAAGTAGACGAAGCCCTGCCGACGAAACGTCGCGGACCGACGAAGACGTGACGACACAACAAGGAAGCAGCGCAACAAATCGACGTAGCCGTGATCCGACGCCGCGACCCAACCGCAACGGACGACGACGAACCAGCGACCTCGACGTAATATTCGACGGTCACAACGTCACCGCTCTCGTCGACACTGGAGCCGACTATTCCGTCGTCAGTGGGCCTTTTGCGACGCAGTTGAAGAAAGTGAAGACTGCTTGGCAAGGCCCTGAAATCCGTACCGCTGGGGGTCATCTAATAACGCCAGCCGGTGTTTGCACAGCAAGAGTCACCATCAATAACCGGACCTATCCAGCCAGCTTTCTAATTCTACAGCACTGCTCCAGGGACGTAATACTTGGGATGGACTTCCTAAGTAAACACGGCGCCGTCATCGACCTAAGGTCCGAGTCGATAACACTAACCTCAGAAAAACGCTGCCTACCCACACGACGCCACGGAGCCATGCACTGAACATGATAGAAGAGCACGTCACCGTTCCACCTCTCTCCAGCGTCATCATTTCCGTCGGCACCGAAGAACCCGCAGACTTCGAAGGCGTCATCGAGGGTGATCAGCACCTGCTTGTAAACCGTCAGATTTGCGTCGCACGAGGCATCGCCGAGTTGCGTGAAGGGAAAGCAACAGTGATGCTTACGAACTTCAGCAACGAATACAAGCACGTGAGCAAAGGCACGACGGTCGCCTACGTCGAAGACATTGTGGAAACCAGCGACGCCCCCGCCCTCGACGAGTTTACCGAACATGCTCCGACGAACCAAGCTCATCAACTAACTTTCGATATCAATACGAGCCTTCCGACGCATAACCAAGAACAGCTCAAAACCCTGCTCCTGCAATACAAGGATTGCTTTTCGTCGTCGTCCAGAGTTCGACAGACACCAGTCGCACAACACCGCATCATAACAGAGGAAAGTGCCAGGCCACTACGTCAGAGCCCGTACAGAGTTTCAACGCGGGAACGCGAGGAAATAAAGAAACAAGTCGACGAAATGCTACGCGACGACACCATCCAGCCTTCAAAGAGTCCGTGGGCGTCACCCGTGGTGTTAGTGAAGAAAAAGGACGGGACCCTACGCTTCTGCGTCGATTATCGCCGCCTGAACAAAATAACGAAGAAGGACGTGTACCCTCTCCCACGGATAGACGACACCCTCGATCGGCTCCACAACGCCAGCTACTTTTCGTCGATGGACCTCAAGACTGGCTATTGGCAAATTGAAGTCGACGAGAGAGACCGAGAAAAGACCGCGTTTATAACACCAGACGGCCTCTTCGAGTTCAAGGTCATGCCCTTTGGTCTTTGCTCGGCACCTGCGACTTTCCAACGGGTTATGGACACAGTACTGGCAGGATTGAAGTGGCAGACTTGCCTGGTGTACCTGGACGACGTCATCGTGTTTGCTTCAAACTTCGACGAACACCTCCGGCGACTTGACGCAGTACTTCAAGCAATCAAGACCTCCGGCCTCACCTTGAAGCCTGAAAAGTGCCGCTTCGCATACGAGGAGCTCTTCTTCTTGGGTCACGTGATCAGCAAGTCCGGAGCACGCCCCGATCCTCAAAAGACAGCCGCCATCGCTATATTCCCGCCACCCGCCGACAAGAAGGCCGTCCGTCGATTTCTCGGCCTGCGCGCCTATTACAGGCGGTTCGTCAAACATTTTGCCCGCATCGCCGAGCCACTCACTAACCTTACCAGAACCGACGTCGAGTTCAAGTGGGAAACACCGCAAGACGAAGCATTTCAAGAACTAAAACGACGCCTGCAAATGCCTCCATTACTTGCGCATTTCGACGAACACGGCGAAACAGAAGTGTACACCGACGCAAGCAACGTGGGACTCGGCGCCGTCCTTGTGCAGAAGACGGACGGATTGGAAAGGGTTATCAGTTATGCTAGCCGGTCGCTACCCAAGGCAGAGGCCAACTATTCAACAACAGAAAAAGAGTGCCTCGCCATCATCTGGGCTACGTCGAAGTTTCGCCCCTACCTCTACGGCAGGCCCTTCAAAGTGGTGAGCGACCACCACGCCTTGTGTTGGCTAGCTAACTTGAAAGACCCTTCAGGTCGTCTCGCAAGATGGAGTCTCAGACTTCAAGAATTCGACGTTACCGTCGTTTACAAGTCCGGACGAAAGCATTCTGACGCCGACTGCTTGTCTCGCGCCCCCGTCGACCCGCCGCCACAGGACGACCTTAATGATGACTGCTTCTTGGGAACCATAAGCACCGATGACTTCGCTCAACGACAACGAGCCGATCCGGAACTCAAGGGCCTTATAGAATACCTCGAGGGCAAGGCCACCATGGCTCCAAAGGTATTCAGACGAGGACTGGAGTCGTTTTTCTTGCGCAAAGGCATTCTCTTAAGAAAAACTTCTCGCCACTTCGGGCCGACTCCCTCCTCGTAGTACCTTCAGCGTTACGTCCCGAAGTTCTGGACGCTCTGCATGACGACCCGACGGCTGGACATCTTGGATTTTCCCGTACGCTCGCGAGGATACAAGAAAAGTACTACTGGCCTCGCCTCAATGCCGACGTCACCCACTACGTGAAGACCTGCCGAGATTGTCAACGACGGAAGACACCACCCACTAGGCCAGCCGGACTTCTGCAACCCATCGAGCCACCTCGCCGACCGTTCCAGCAAATCGGCATGGACTTACCGGGGCCGTTCCCGACGTCGAATTCCGGAAACAAATGGATCGTCGTAGCAACGGAATACCTCACCCGCTACGCTGAGACAAGGGCACTGCCCAAGGGCACTGCGGCCGAGGTAGCAAAGTTCTTCGTCGAGAACATCGTACTGCGTCATGGCGCCCCAGAGGTCCTCATTACCGACATAGATACGGCCTTTACAGCGGACCTAACGCAGGCGATCCTGAGGTACAGCCAAACAAGTCACCGCCGGACCACCGCCTACCACCCGCAGACCAATGGCCTCACCGAGCGTCTAAATAAGACCATCGCCGACATGCTGGCCATGTACGTCGACGTCGAACACAAAACGTGGGACGCCATCCTTCCCTACGTGACCTTCGCGTACAACACGGCCGTACAAGAAACGACGCAGTTGACGCCATACAAGTTGGTCTACGGACGGAGCCCGGCAACGACGCTCGACGCCATATTACCAAACGTGACCGACGAGGAAAACATCGACGTGACCACCTACCTACAGCGCTCCGAAGAAGCACGACAGCTCGCCCGCATACGGATGAAAAAAAGCCCCCACCTCCCCGAAGGGAATCGTGAGGAAATGCGAATGCATTTCGCGCGCGCTTCACTCAATTTATATATGGTAGTTGTGGTTCGAAGAAGGAAAAGGCGTCTAATTTCTGCAGCCCGGTCGGAAGCACGGCGCAGCGCCTTTTTTTTGTTTCTTGCTTTTTCTTGTTTTTTTTAATTTTTTTATTTATTTTTTTGTTTTTTTTTTTCATATATAGCTCCGCCGAGCTCCGCCGCAGACCGCTTTTAGTTAACGCGCACGCTGCGAATTTTTATTATTCAACAACGCACAGGAGAAATCTCCCACCGGCACCACCTTGGAGGTCAAGATTCATTGCCATATATACGGGGTGGCCAGTGAACGGTTGTGCAGCGCGAGCAGTCGGTTTTTTCAACCAAGAAACTCGCTAACAGACGCTGCCTGTGTCGGCGTCGCAAGGCGAGAGAGGGGGGGAGCGTAGGAGAGGAGAGAGAGGGGGGGCGCGTATGCGCAGTGGGAGTGTGGACGCTGCGGGCAGAGATGCCTAGAGAAGAGAGGGGGGAGCGTAGGAGAGGAGAAGAGAGGTGGGACGCGCATGCGCAGTGGGAGTGTGGACGGCGCGGGCAGGGATGCCTAGAGGAGGGGGGAGCGTAGCAGGGGAGAGAGGAGGGGAGGCGCATGCGCAGTGAGGGTGTGGTTGCCGCGGGGAGGGATGCCTAGGGGGAGAGGGAGAGAGGAGGTTTATTTATTTTAATTTTTTTTTGAAAGGGTTTGCGCATGCGCAGTTAGGGCGGTCACGCCGTACACCACCACCAGCGGATTAAACTTCGCCATAAGATGCTTCACATCTAACACCTGCCGGCGCGCACACCTCCTCCTCCTCCGCGGACAACGCCGCACAACGCCAACGCCGCACAACGCCAACGCCGGATGCCTGACATAGCCCGACTATGAAATGCATTCGCATTTAAAAACCACCAGAGGACTGACAGTCGCCGCTACAACCTTCGACGACGCCACACGGAATACCAACCCGGTGACCGTGTATGGGTGTGGACGCCAATACGCCGACGGGGACTCAGTGAGAAGCTTCTTCGGCGATACTTCGGGCCGTACAAGGTGGTTCGACGTCTCGGTGCTCTGGACTACGAGGTCGTCCCGGACGGCATCACGAACTCTCAACGGCGCCGTGCGCGACCTGAAGTCGTCCATGTCGTGCGCCTCAAGCCGTATTACGCGCGTTAGCAAACCTGTGGACTGCACTTATTGCTTAATTATTGTACGTTCTTTCTTTATTTTTGTGATTTATTGTTGCATGCATTTTCCCCCCCTTGTTCTGTTTTAAGCATCGGGACGATGCCTTTTCAAAGGGGGGCTTTGCCACGCGCTATTCTTATTTTCACTTTTGTTGCATTCGGTTTTCGCCCACAGAGACCTTCAGCAAAGCTCAGCTCAAACCGCGCCTTATTGTTCTAGAACCTTCGCGATTATTCTAGATCGTTTTGTTAAGATTGCACGCAAGACGCGACCACTCGCGATTATTCCAGAGCTTGCGCGATGACCTGTGATAAGGCTAGAATGTTCGACGCGTGATGCATAAAAGCCAGCGCGCTCCAAGGATGTTCAGTTCGATCGACGGCCGACGCTCCGTTCGCCGCTATCAGTGCCAGCGTGTATTGCTGTAATCTGACTTTCAGTTTACCGGCCACAAGTTCGGCCTAATAAACAGTTTCATCTTGAGCATACCGACTGCTGCTTGGGTCAACGTCACGACCACGTGACACTATAACCACCACTTTCCCTTTCAAGGGCTGTTTCAGGAGCCGAATTCACAAGACGTTTTCAGCAAATTTGCGTTTTACAATTTCACAACCGTATTCGCTAACAATACGTCCGGCAGGCATCAAAAACAGTTAAAAAGATCGTAGGACTTTTAATGGATACCGGGACGGACAGCTTCCAGAATTTTTAAGTATAACGCGCGAGTGCCGACCTCACACAGTATCAGCGCCTTCCAATAGTGATAATCTGCGAGACCGGCAGCAGTACGAGCAGGCGCACAAAGCAGCACTAACGCAAGTGTCGTATGCCACGCTGTTCCTTTCAAGATGAAACACTCCCTTTCTTTGTTAAGGTGCCCTCGATGCGCACAATCGCAGATGGAAACGTCACGAACATTTTGCTTCTTTTTTATTTACACGTTTCCGTTCAACAGCATGCGCTGGTGCCAATACTGTAGTACGTGCTTTAGGTGCTATCAAGATCAACAAAACATGCATCGGTAGATCGCGGTTGTAAGTCGCGCGCATGGTTTGTTCACACCGCTTTTATTTTCCTTTTAAGGCGAGAGCATTTAATGTCTCATGCTCAAGTCCGTCCGTCCGTCCGTCCGCGTATGTCCGTCCGAGCCCTGGCGCACAAAAGGACGCCGGTCGCGTCGGACTCTACAGCGTTCGCGCTTTGCTCGCGTAGCGTCGCTGTGCCCAGCGTGCAAAGGGGAATTATGCAAGGAGGGAGACGCGGCTTAGACCGTCCCTCCTTCCCGCGTCCCACACCACCACAGCGCATTCGCGTCCCCTCTCCCTCTCTCTCTCTCCTCTTCTACGCTCACCCCCTTTCTCTACTCTAGGAATTCTCTGCTGTACGGAGCGGCGCACGCGTCCCTTATCCCCAGAGCGCACGCGTGTCCTCTCTCCTACGCTCACCCCCTTTCTCTACTCTAGGAATGCTCTACTCTACGGAGCGGCGCCCACGTCTGACATCCCCACAGAGCACACGCGTCCTCTCCCAACTCTCCTACGCTCACCCCTTTCTCTATTCTGGGAATGCTTCACTCTACGGAGCCCGCATCCCCGCCGCGCATGTGCGTCCCCTCTCTCTCCTCTCCTACGGTTCCCCCCCGTTCTCTCCTCTAGAAATCTTCTACGGAGCGGCACGCACGACAGGTGGTGCGACAGCTGCATACTCCGCTGGGAGCACCACGGTAGTTCCGCGGTATGAAAATGACGGAGCGCGCCTCATTCTCTCTCCTGTGCAGCGCCGTGATGAGCGCCCGGGCCGCTGCCGCGATACGAGAGCGGCGACGTTTCTCCTGCTCAAGCTAACCATCTCCCCGCTGCTTCGCATCCACACATGGTCCCCTTTAGCGGGAGATGGGGAAGTTTTTTAGATGTGAAGCATCTTATGGCGAATATTAATCCGGTGGTGGTGGTGGTGGTGGTGGTGGTGTGCCGCGTGCCCACCCTTACTGCGCATGCGCAAACAGTAAAAAAAAATAAAAATAAAAAAACCTCCTCTCCCCCCTCTCTCTCCTCTAGGCATCCCTCGCCGCGGCAACCACACCCACACTGCGCATGCGCCTCCCTTGCTCTCTCCCCTCTTGCATTCCCCCCCTCTCTCCATCCCTGCCCGCGGCGTCAAAACTCCCCCCTGCGCATGCGCGTCCCCCCCTCTCTTTCCTCGCCTACGCTCCCCCCCTCTCTCCTCTACGCATCCCTGCCCACGGCGTTCACACTCCCACTGCGCATGCGTGTCACCCCCCTCTCCTCTCCTACGCTCCTCCCTCTCTCGCCTCGCTACGCCGACGCAGGCAGCGTCTGCTAGCGAGTTTCTTGGTTGAAAAAACCGACTGCTCGCGCTGCACAACCGTTCACTGGCCATCCCGTATATATAGCAATGGATCTTGACCTCCAAGGTGGTGCCGGTGGGAGATTTCTCCTGTGCGTTGTTGAACAATAAAAATTCGCAGCGTGCGCGTTAACTAAAAGCGGATTGCGGGTCTCTGTGTCCAGTTGGAGTCTTCTGTCTCTCATTGCCCATTAGCAGCGATTGGCATGTTCCAGTAGGAAAAACTGCTCCATCACTGCCTGCTTTGCGCCTCCCCAGTTTTCTCTCCTGCGCAACGCTGCGATGAGCGCCAGCGTCAACGCCGCCGCCAGTGTAAGCGTTAGCGCCCGCTGCTTCACATCTACACATGGTTCCCTTTTTTAATATAAGGAGACCAATACAGTCATCATGGTAGGACGTATGTCGTCCTGAAAGGAACAGCATGGCAGACGACGTTTGCGCTGGTGCTGCTATGTGCGCCTGTGCATCAGTCTCGCGTATTATTGCCGTTGTAGGGCGGTGATACTGCGTGCAGTCAAAGCTCGCGCGGTATAGTTAAAATGCTGGACGCTGTATACTCACAACTACATCTTAAGTCGTTATCACTCTTAATACACAATGGTAGCAAATCTTGATGCTCAAAGCATGATGTTTAAGTCGATGGTCAAAACGAGAAACTCACATATGAACTTCAAACTTTGCGAGTTCAACTTGATTCCTAACCATGTCGCCTGACAGCATTCACTCTTAGAGACTACATGGGAGGTTACCAAGGCGGTCTTTCCATTTTATGTGGTTGTAACTGTTGAGATTGTTCACCGGTAACGTAGCCTGCTGTCTTTGTTTTAGCACCATGCCATAAAAGGACCCGTAAAAGTGTACTGATTGCGTGGTGTACACTTGATTCACCGTGCTTTAAACGGATGGATAAAGCACCTATCGACAAACGCGTGGCGCTATTATGTGGCAAGTAAACCGAAAAATTCAGCTGTTTACCCCTGTGGACCATCACAAAGGCTCATATTTTCACGTCTTTTTTCGAAATTAGAGTTAGCTGACATGTGTGTTTCAGTCATTGCGGTTGCGGTGAAACCATTGGCGCTATATTTACAGCATTTTTCACCCGAAAAGCTTTTTTCACGAACCACAGCCAGTTTTTAGGGACTGGAATGTATGTTTTAACACTGACAACATGTCGTTTACTGCTCATTACTCTTGGTGTACGTTGCGGGATTGACTACAATAAAACTGTTCAGGGGGTTATACGTGTCACGATAAATATCGATAGTAATACGTCAAGCATCAAAAGAACATCTCTAAAGGTTTGGACATTGCTTACAGGCTTGTCATCTCAATCACTAGGCAGTGGTCGTGTGTGATATTTTATGGCTCCATTCCATTTCGCTGCCCTATCTGCAATAGTTGTGCTGCAGTACCGCTGCAAGCTTCACATAAAAGCAGCGCAACAAGGCAGATGACCAACAAAAGAAGGACATAGGCTGCAGCGCTGATTTACAAGGCTCATTTTTTACAACCCCGAAATATACACTGGCGCAGTTCGGAACAAGTCAGCAACATTGCAGCGGCTTTGTAAGTCAGCGTTGCCACCTGTGTGCATTTGCTCATTTGTTTTTTGCACTGTTATGTGACGTATACATCGCACCAGATCGCCTGAACAACTCGGCTTCAATTGTGCAAGCACAGCAGAGTGCAGCGCTATGTAGGAAGTCTCCATCGACATGGGTCTACGTACGCTGCAGGTTTATTTATAAAGCATCAGAAAAGCGCAAACAGACGCTGACGCCTCGTCAGCGCGCTTCGCGCCATTCGCATATGAGGCAATAGAATCTCTTCCTGTGACGCCATGTCAACATGCTTATCTTACAATTTTTCTATTTCTTACGCATAAAATAGATATTACCAATAAAGGAGTCTGAACAATTGTATGTTATTTATATCCAGGAACCTTGGCTACACTAGCGTACTTTCTCCTTTAACATTAGTCAGTGCTTCTCTACGAACTCTGTTGGGAACTTGAGCCAGGTTCCTTCAGATAGGCTTGTAATATAATATGCCCCCCGAAGTAATTACATCGTGATGCTCGTGGGAGGAAATTGCCATTCGTGTGAATGTCCGATTGCAGACGTCAGCAATATCTTGCCGTCTTGCAACATCACACTACATGCGTTGGCATAGAGCAGTGCTGGGTTAGAAATTAATGAAAATGTACCAACAGTAAGGACACTATCAATGCCGAAGCATCGTCTTGCCAGCCCTTCAGTAGTGCATGGTAAATTAGTAGGCCAAAGTCACTATTTCTCAATTTTTTGTGCGGTTTCTTTTACTTGCCTCAAAAGTAGTGCAGGAAGAAGCATCGTGACCGCTTCAGACTGATCACAAACACCCTCCACGCACTCTAGGCTTTTGGGTATTGCGATTACTCAATGAATGGATGAATGACGTGCGGGAAGCCTCCTAGCGTTTTGGATGTCACCCCTTCTTTCGAAGTGAGGTTTTACCATTAGCCAAAGTAACTGCGGTAGCAGAACACGACACATTACTCTGATTTAATAATCATGGAAAGCTGTGGCCGTAAGTGATGCTGGCAAAATTGCTCTCCCATGTTTTGTTTGATTATATACAGGATTTATTAGGAAAAGTTCTTCGTTTTGCCGGTGGATGATCAGTCTGTTGCCTGTGCTTTTGGCCACTCCATCAAAGAGAGTCTTTCTGTACCTAATATTGTTTTTAACATTTGGTTATCGTTGCATGATCATGTTCTTGTAGTGCTTTGTTCAGAGCGTTTGAGAAAAGATATATTAATATATCTTTTATCAAAGACACTGTAAGCTTCTTCCCAACAATATAAGAAGACTTCTACGTTATGGAGCCGTGAAGTCGTCAAGGTTTGGATTCATATGTGTTGTTTGTCCTAACAAAGCACTCAGTGTGTCGCACTTATTTTTTGTTTAGTTTTATCGCAGTTACCTCGAGTACTCTTCCATACTGTAACCCAACGAAGCCACTAGGCAATACTACTGTATTGCCCATGTTACTGTCATTTTCCTTCAGCAGCAAGAAAAATGTTTTCATAAGAATTGTAGCAGCCGTACAAATGTGGATTCTGTCACAGTTTCATTTCGCCATTAGTGGGGGGGCGAACGTATACCAATGATCTGATATAACGAGATGCGGTTTTATCGCTAGCTTTTGTACAGTGCGGCTTGCGCCTTCGTTCTTCGATTTATACGCAGCACAATTGTTCGGTGAAATGGTTCCCGCTCACGCAGACGGAATCACACGACGATGAGCATATCGTTAGAGTTCAACTTGAAATGGTATGTGCGCCACGAGAGACCGAGTTTAATTAAACCCATTCGGAGAATACGTGCTTGCGGAAATTGGAAACCTTCCATGGGCAGCCTGAACTCGTCACCGGTTTCCATAGGTCGGCACTTTAAGGGAGTACTCACTCAACCTCACTCACCCCAATTTTTTCAGCCTTCGCACTCACTCACGTTCACACTCACGTCCACTCACACTCACGAGTACTCACTCACTTCCACACTCACCTCCACTCACACTCATGAGTACTCGCTCACGTTCACACTCACCTCCACTCACACTCATGAGTACTCGCTCACGTTCACACTCACGTCCACTCACACTCACGAGTACTCACTCACGTTCACACTCACCTCCACTCACACTCATGAGTACTCGCTCACGTTCACACTCACGACTACTCACACTCATGAGTACTCGCTCACGTTCAAACTCACGACTACTCACACTCTTAGGCGCTCACTCACGTTCACACCCACGTCCGCTCACACTCATGCGTACTCACTCACGTTCACACTGACGGCTACTCACACACATAAGCACTCACTCACGTTCATACTCACGCCAACTCATACTCATATGCCCTCTCTCACGTTCATACTCACGCCTACTCACACTCATGAGTACTCACTCACGTTCACACTCACGACTACTCACACTCATAGGCGCTCACTCACATTCATACTCACGCCTACTCACAAACATAAGAACTCACTCACGTTCCTACTCAGAACCACTTACACCCATAGGCACTCACTCACGTTCAGACGTATACTTGCTCGCAGGCACTTACTCACGCCTACTCACACTCATAGGCACTCACTCTCGTACTCACACCTACTCACACTTACAGGCACTCACTATCGTACCACACCTCACCTCAGCACGTACGTTCATACTCACGCCTGCTCACAGTCATAGGCACTCACTCACGTTCATACTCACTTGAACTCACATTCATAGGCACTCACGCTCGTACTCACGCCTATTCACACTCATAGGCGCTCATTCACGCTTGTACTCACGCCTAGTCACACTGATAGACACTCACTCACGTTCATACTCACGCCTATTCACACTCATAAGCACTCACTCAGGTTCGTACTCACGTGTACTCGCACTCGTAGGCACTCACTCACGTTCAAGCGCGTCGTCCTGTCTCCTTCGTGCCTGCGTGAGGTATTCTTTTCGCGCTTTTTTCAAACATGACTCACTTTCACACTCCTATGTGCTCGCACTCGCGTTCATACTCACGCCCACTCACACCCACTGATGCTTACTCAAGTTCATACTAACACCCACTCACACTCATAGGCACTCACTCACGTTCGTACTTACGTGTACCCACACTCGTAGGCACTCACTCACGTTCACGTTCAAGCGCTACCACTTCACATAATGATCATTGCTTTGTACTGCACTTTATCTGCATGATACAAAATGCATTGCGCTTGCACGCAGCTCGACCGTACTAGCATTGAACGCTTGTGATTGTTGGGTCAACATTGGGAAAAACCAGCGACGTAGACGAGAAAGAAGCAAACCACCATAGCCCAGATGGGCATTGTGCCACATTGTGGTTTCTGTGCGCCTCACCAGCGGCCCCGTTAATCCTTGGATTATGCCGCTTTTGAAACATGGCGAGTTGATGCAGGAACGTGGACATCTGGATTACGCGAACAAATGTGTATCTACCACAATGAATCGGCGTACTTCATATAAAATCATTCGCATTTATGCGATAGTCCTATATGCCTCATTAAACCGGATAAGTGACTTGTAATGCCATATGATACCCCCCCCCCCCCCCTAGTTATTTTCCATCGTCCATGTTCAAGCCTAATAACTAAAAGAAGAAACACAGATTAGATCATGCAAAATACACGTTATGCGCAAGGGTGAAAACGCCATCAGAAACTCATAATTTATTAAGGCGAAAGCCTTGTATGTCTCACGCCAAGGGGGCCTTGGTCGAAAACCAAGCTCAAAAAATGTAGTGGCCCCCCCCAAGTGCGAAGCTGTGCGCTAACTTCCCCTTTGCGGCCTTCGCGTACAAAAGAAAGTAATAAAAAAAGCAAAGGGGTGTTTGTGCGATATCAAGTGCACGGTTATATAGTCGCCTATGGTGGCTTTGGTATACAAGCCGTGTTAGGCGAATGGATCAGGGCAGCGTGAATTTTTTTTCCTGGTTTCTAGGCGATTCACGGTCCCTCGGTTCCTTCAAAGCCAATGAGCTGAGGTAGCCACAATTTTTAATATTGTCGCAGCGTCAAGACAGAGGTCGTAACACAGTGATCGAGAGAACAGCAGCAGGTCGGTTTTTACAGCGAAAGCTGTATATGGCTAGGAGAAACGAAAAACCGCTCGGCATCTGTGTCACGAGCGGTCTCCATTGGCTGTGCTATCAGTTACGTCGTTCTGAGCGTCGTACCCAAGCTCGCGCGCCATTGGGTACGACGCTTGCAAGGTCAAACGCTTGCAGCCACGGCGCGCCCTCTGGCGCACCGAAGAAACGGCGTTGCGTGGGGAGCCTTCATGTGCGCGCGCCTCCGTGCACGGAGGCGCGCACATGAAGGCTCCCTAGTGTTGCGGGCAGAACAGCGTCGACGTGATTCCGGGAGCGCGTTCGCCGGGGCGAGCGCCCGCTTTGGGCGAGAGTTTCTCCAGCGGCACTTTGGTTTCGGCTGCGACGTCTGTGCCCACCTGTGGTTCGACCACAACCTGGCAACGATAATTGTGGAAGGCTTCAGTGCAGCGTCGGATTGAACCCACTGCTAAACAGTGGGGCAGCACATTTTAGCTTCGCTGGTTAACCATTTGTATGGAGTGCTTGGGCGGTGATTTTTTTTAGAGCACCGCACCAGCGAGTTCTTCGTTGCTCTTTCTACCTTCTCTACACAGCATACCTGCATTTGTGTTGTCGTCTTTCTTGCGCCACACACGTGGCGATATATTCATTTGCCATCCTTTTTTAAAATTTTTGCTCTTAAGTGCACGTGAAACGTATGGAATGCGTGAGAGAGTACTATAAAAGACACAAACTTACGGGTTTCAATGTTTCACATCGCATGGGGCGAGGACGAACAAAGATGAGACATACACAGTGCTGAACTTACAACTGGCTTTTATTTTCCTGCCAAATATTGCTTTTTTCAGCCCCCCAAAAAGCTTCTGAAAATGTGCCGTCAGGTAAATTCCGACGGAAGCACCCGAATAGTGTGCACCACCAAGCACGAAGATAGGCTCGTCCCATGGGAAGATTGTGTAGTCTATTGTATACCGCTACCTTGTCACTGAATATGGTGATCAGACAGGAAGGTGCCTTAATGAACGTCTTAAGGAACACACGTACAATGTAGATAGTGCTATCAGTGGGCATTTGGGAATTCATTGTCGGAATTTTGGGTGCCGGCCTCCTTTCAATCACACACGTGTGCTCGCAAGAAACAAAAATAGGACAGGGCGCGAAATCATAGAAGCCCAGGAAACCTTGAGACGTGATAAAAAGTGTATCAGTGCAGCTTCGCTTGCTCTTTCCGAGCAAGGAATGTGAATTTTTATCGTGAAACATGTAATATCGATGATGGGTTGCTATTCCCTTCACTGCATTTTCGCATAGCTCGTCTGCTTGTTTTTTCCTTATTCCAGTGAAAAGCGCATATATATTACTGTGGCAGGAAAATAAACGCCAGTTGTAAGTTCAGCGCTCTGTGTGTCTCATCTTTGTTTGTCCTCGTTCCATGCGCCGTGAAACATTGAAATTATGCTGCACCAGCTAGCCCAACGCTCAACCTCAGAGAAACTTACGGGCCAGCCCGACCTCTACGGACTACGAACTGGCACATATACACGTTGTCCTACGACATCTTTTCCCGGCTTTTAGTTTTCGCACTTTGATTAGTATTAACGTGAAATATATTTTCGCTATAGCCAAAGTAAAATATAGTGATGAATGACATGCTAGCATGTCGAAGACGCGACGCCACCGTATGCGTCAAATACATCGTGTGACTGACGTTTGGCGCAGTTCACGTACGCTGCCTAGCGGTAAAGTGTACTTAGGGTTACCAATTCTTCAATGAAGGAAGACAGGGCGGGGGGAGGGGGAGGGCATACACTAACGTAGGAAGTCGGAGAAATCAGTTTTCTTTATAGCGGTGTCTTCCAGACAAATCCATTGTTTCTTTATTGTTGCGGTCTCTTGAAGTGGTACTTCAGCTGGCTACGTGCTGTTCGCAACACTTCATCTTCCTGGAGAATGTACTCGTAAATGTTGACGCACTTCACGCGGAAGTTCAGCTAAAGAGGCTAAAGCCCCTCGCAGCCACAAATAGCCACAGCAACATAGCTTCGTGTGTGCAATTCGTGCTAACTTCGTGTTCCGTATAGTGTGACGCGCGTTGTTGGGCGTGCGTTGGATCACTTAAAAATTTCGAACTGGATGGTCTGGAACAAATCCGGGTCATATAGCTGTCCGGACAGGGACGGTGCGGGACTCGACATGCTGTATGAAGTTTCGGGACGGTACCGTGAAATCCGGGACAGTTGGTAACCCTAAGTGTACTACAACTGTTGAATGGCGTGAACACGCCTCGACGCCTGATGCCTTCCGCGTAGACATATATGCTTGCTTCATATATGCGAATTCAATAGTCAATTCCGCGCGAAATTTACGACCACACAAGAGAAGAAACACATAGACAGGACGGGCGCTCACTTGCAACTGTTTATTCCTTGAGGAATACCGGGTAATATAAACAGCCTCTCGCCAACGCATGCGCAACATGCTCAAGCCATCTTCTAGCTAATCACACTAACGGACACATTCGAGATACCGCACTTCCAACTCGTACAGGTTGATGGATGTTTCGCTGATACAATTGCTACCCCGTTTTTGTATGAAAAACGCCTCCAAAATTTCCCGCGCTACCTTGTTTTTGCTTTTACCCAAAATTCGCATCTCCGTGAAGCGTGGCGTGCATCCACATGATGTCACATGCGCGCTTAAATGTGCGCCGTCCCTATTTCTTACAGTGAGAGCGTGTTCCCTTTCTCGACCATTGACGCAGCGCCCCGTCTGGCCAACATAGCTCTTTCCGCACGTTAGGGGTATTTCATAGACCACTTCAGTGGCACATTTGGTGAACGGCTGCGCATGCTTCTTTTTGCAACCTTTCGGCTGTTGAGCATCGCTTCCTGTAATGCGAGGGCACAACTTCGCCAGTTTGTTCGGGGCTGCGAATACCAGCGGTACGCCATGCCGACTCGCAACCTTTTTGAGGTTGTGTGTAACCTTATGTAGATAAGGTACCACCTCCGGCCGTATTTTTTTCTTTCGTGCTTGAGCTGGGCCATTTTTGACCTTCTGCAGAAGGCATTCTGAAACCGCAAACAACATCGAGCAAGGGAACCCGGCGGCCTTCAAACGGTCAACTTGTACCTTAAAACTAGACTGCATGAGATGCGGACACGACTTCCGAAGTGCGGACCCTAGGGACAGCATTGCAATGCCCCTCTTAACGGTTTTTGAGTGGGCCGAACCGAAGGGCAAAAGGTCCTTCTTTGCACGTGGGGAAAAACTCCAGCAAACGTGATTGTCATGAAGGGTTAGTTTTATGTCTAAAAACTGCAGGACTCCATTGTCAGGCAGCTCATGCGTGAAACGTAAGCCTTGTCCGCTCTGCCGAAAGGCCTCTAAAACATTATCCACCATTACTTGGTTCGTCAGATCATTCCGTTTCGTTAGCAAAATTAGAAAATCGTCTACGTATCTAAAAACTTTTAAAAAGTCAGTGCTAAAAGTTCGCCTCAGTGCCTTATCAACATGAGAAAAAAAAATATCACACAGCAAAGGAGCAACACATGACCCGATACAAATCCCCTGACGCTGCAGATAAATTTTACCTTCATACGACACAAAGGTGGAGGCGAGATAGGCCTCTAGTAAAGATAAAAACCTATCTGCCGGCATGCCGATTGAATCTTGAAAGTCAACAATCCCGTGCTCATCAATACAGGTCGTCAGTGGCTTAAAAAGGCCGTCATGCGGCACTGAATAAAATAAATCCTCAATATCTACTGGCGCGGAATTGACTATTGAATTCAGATATGCACCAACTAGCCCAACAGCGAGTTCTACTAGTTCATATATGCCTTTGAGAGATACTGCTAATTAATTTTTGTAACCGAAGCGACTGCTGCAAGGTACGAAAATTATCAAAAAAAAATGAAAACGGACTGATTGCAACAGGGAAGATTCACGACCTCGGTGTAATTGAGCCGAACTAATTGCTGGGCTTGTAAGTACATTACTGTCAATTAACTAGACGCCGGACGACCGCCAGAAGAAAGAGAGAGATGAAACAGAAAGTGCGTGGCTTATTGATTTTTTTCTGTCTTGATCCTTTCT
Organism: Rhipicephalus appendiculatus; assembly: GCA_030522465.1. Taxonomy (NCBI): domain Eukaryota; kingdom Metazoa; phylum Arthropoda; class Arachnida; order Ixodida; family Ixodidae; genus Rhipicephalus; species Rhipicephalus appendiculatus. The sequence goes on from JALIZH010011598.1 coordinate 210,717, forward strand.
TCTAGTGGTGATTCGGCGTCTATAGTTTATTCAGAGCAACTTAAACGCTTTATGGGAATTTAGCTGTGCTCAGAAATCTGTGTGCAGTTATATTATCCTGCAGAAAGGAGGCCGAACATGTGCCCACGGCGACGCTGTGTGTACGGTGCGTCTGTTTACAAATTCGCTGAGTAAATCTGACTTTTTGGACATTACGAGGGCGCAAAGGTATCGGAAGTCAAACGCAAATGGACCGCGATGAAATAACGGTCGTTCTCAGGGGCATTGCACGGCTGTTCTTAATGGGACAGGGCTTCACTTTTGACACTTTACGGATAAAACATGTAAATGATTATACAAAACATTGCGAAACAAACTCTTGCACTGACATGAATAGCAGACCTGGAAAATAGCGCAATGTAATCTGTCGATACATAAGGGGAACTGGTTGAAAACCAGACAGGCTATATTTACACCTTCGCATTTTAGTATGCTTGAGATAAGCCCTGATGCATGAAGTTCGTTCCTCGGAGCTGAACGCGTGCCTTCGGCTCAGCTTCCTGGTGTTTTAATCCTGCAGAGGTGGTATAACCGGTGCAGAGTAACCGTGAAGCACGCTGTTGAAACAAGATAGCCTTTCGGCACTTAAGAAACAGCACGTAACTGGCACGATGGAACTCAGCCGTCCCTATAAACGTTGAGATAGAGCAACGCCTCCTAGAAATTCTAGGAGGCGTTGGATAGAGTTGTGTGTTCTCAGGTTACTCATGAAACAATCGAGCGCATTGGAACTCATATAAGCATCAATGTTCTAATATCGCAGGGAATGCTGACATAAGGATTGTAGGCTTTCGTCGCTGGTTTGTTACTTCTTCACTCTTCGTTGTGCGATCGTAATCGATTATGGTGTATCACGACTCGATGTGTTGCTTGCAATCCGCACAGCAATAAGTTACCACTAGGGGTGTGCGAATAGTGAAATTTGATCTCGAATCGAATTCGAATCGAATAGTGCCGAATAGTGGCCAAAAATATCTAATTCGAATCGAATATCGAATAGTAGCATTTTCGTGGAGGCGAAAATGCTCGAGGCTCGTGTGCTTAGATTTAGGAGTACGTTAAAGAACCCCAGGTGGTAGAAATTTCCGAAGCCCTCCACTGCAGCGTCTCTCATAGTGATATCGTGGTTTTGGGACGTTAAACTCCATCAGTTATTAATATTGAATAGTACTTTTATATGAAACGTGTACCACCAGTTATGGCAAGACAAAGGAAAGACAACGACGCTGCGGCGTGCTGACAACTTTATTATGAACTTGTTCGTTTTTTTTTTTTAGCTTTTGTGAGCGCGCAAGCATGTTGATAGAAGAGTTACCATTGCAGTCATCAGTGACAGTCCTAACATCCTAAAGGCTAATAGAGGCGATACGGCAACTAGTTCTCTTTCTTTTTTATTATGGTCGCGCAATACGGCTAATCTGACGACAGTAATGTTGTGCTTCATCGCCATGGGTGCTCTGGGCCCAAAAATCTTTGGGCGTCCGTTCACAGCAGTGTTTTATCTGAGCACAGGAACGATTGGAGCTTGCGAACGAGTGGTGCGGCGCGGCAGTGGCGACTGCAAAGCGTGTACAAATGCAGACCGTCTGCACGGTCTGCATTCCGCGTTCCATGTTCAGCTGCGCGTGCCAACGAGCTATTTCTGCTTTTCTCAACTTGCCTCTGGAACTAAATGACTTGCAGCGGTTGAAACAGCAACATAGCAACACTCGCAGTGAACACACTGACCACGCGTGGAACGTAGCAGACGACGTCACTGCTCCTCGCAGTTAGTGACGTCACGCCCGCCATGGCAAAATGGCGGTCGCCGGCGGTGGGCGGAGTTTACAGCCGACGACTTCCCCGGCTTATTTTGGACTGAAATAATCTTTTACAGTCCAGTTTTCACACGTGTGCAAGCATATTTGACCTTCTACCTTCGTTTTTCGCCAAAAACCACAAATTGTTGGGTGACCATGTCATGACCCCTTTAACCGCGGCAGAATTAGAGTGTACTAGAAAACATTCTAGTACACTCTAGCGGGGTGCCCAGAAGCGTACGCTACGACGGCTACGAAGCACTTAGCATGGCGGTTTGGCATTGCAGCAAGCTACCACCATTGCAGCAAACTACCACAGAACTATCAAAACAAGCGGTCGATAACGAGGTTAACGACAAAATACGGCCGCTGCCTCACTCTCCGCGCGAGATGCGACTATAAAGAAGCTAGTCTGTATCTTGCATTCCTTGAAGTACGCGCGGATAACAAGCATCAAGAGCAAATTAAACTCGAAGCGAGGATCAGGGGTGCCGCCATGTTGCCGGAAAGCGTCACACTCACTTCCGAGCGACAAGCGATGTTTTCTAGTTTTCCAGAAACGCGCGACGCGACGAGCGACAGCGATGGATTGGGCTCCGCGACAGCAAATCCTGTCGCTCGATAATCGCGTGCATGCGGTTGGGGCTTTACGCACCGTACTGCAAGATACTATATCTGCGCTTCAAATTACAGTTTTTAATAAACAAAAGCCATTAGATTTATTTGGTATGTCGGGGTGTTCTGCAAGCTTACTGCTTTTTTTTTCACCACGTTTGCGCGAGTGGACGCACGCTGCACCTCGAATATCGATGCAAATGTTATTAGGGCTTACATGAAACCCCATGTCAAAACGACATATCCTGCCTTCAGCAGTGCAAACATAATCTGCGATCAGCAAACAATCGCCCTAGATAAATGATTGGATCACCCATATTAGGGGAGCGTGTACAACGACGCGCATAACGGACTGAACTCGTTTAAGGACAGCTTTAGTTGCGCGTCCGCAATAGCTCCGCGTGCACAGGCTGCCATTGGATTAACAGGCGCACGTATAGATCTTCCATGGGCGCACGTTGTCCCTATCCGCAGCTCCATGAATATGCCGCCCTCCAAGGGTCACTTCGAACACGAAGCCTCCGCGTGCAACATAGCGCGACCGGAACCGAATATGCGCACATTAAAGGGCTTTAGCAAGTTACGGAAATACGGTACGCAAATACGGTACGGGACTACGGTAGCGCTCCTCCTTTCCAGCTCGTTGTGCCTAAAGTGCGTCCTGGAATACACTTGATCGCAAAAGGACGAGACACAAGAAGAGAAGGTGACTGCACGAGCGCTCGTGTGGTCGTCTTCTCTTCTCGTGTCTCGTCCTTTCGCGGTCAAATCTATTCCACAATGAACGGACGCGCTCATCAAAGTATTTTATTAAAGCGCCTCCCCCTATCGTAAACAATGCGAAGGCTGACAGCCAACAATAAGACGTGAAACCCCACAGTAATTTTTGAAAAGGCCTTTGTGGTGTTGGGGTGCCTTTACTGGAAATAGGAGGGGCGAAAGCACAACGAGCGCGAGAGGAGGAGTGGTACCGTAGTCCCGCATCGTATTTTCGTTCCGTATTTCCATAAATTGCTAAAACTCCTTCTCGCACGCTACACTACCAAACAAGCAGCGCCCACCGAGAGCCGGGAGACAGAGGAGGTGCCGTCGCCGCAGCTAGCCGCAGTCACCGCCGCGCCGAGACAGGCGCCGACGCGACGGTGCTCCGCGCCGCCAGGGCGCCAGGGCACACAGCGTACACAAACGCCGCAGAATCAAAATGCCAGCTGCGTGATGTTTGACGTATCCGGCAGCGTCTTCGACACGGTAGCCGATCGCACTCACGCTAGCCGATCGCTAGCCGACTCCACTCACACTCATGAGTACTGACACACGTTCATACTCACCCTCATGAGGTCTCACTTACGTACACACTCACGTCCACTCACACTCATGAGTGCACGCCTACTCGCCCTCATCAGTGCTCACTCACGTTTACACTCGCGTCCACTCACACTCATGAGTGCTCACTCACGTTCACACTCACGTCTACTCACACTCATGAGTGCTCACTCAAGTTCACACTCACGTCCACTCATACTCATGAGTTCTCACTCACGTTCACACTCACGTCTACTCACACTCATGAGTGCTCACTCACGTTCACACTCACGACCACTCACACTCATGAGTGTTCACTCACGTTCACACTCACGACCACTCACACTCATGAGTTCTCACTCACGCTCACACTCACGACCAATAAAACTCATGAGTATTCACTCACGTTCACACTCACGTCCACTCACACTCATGAGTACTCACTCATACTCAACTCACCACGTTCAAATGAGTGTGAGTGAGTGTGAGTTGAGTGCACTCATGAGTGAGTGTGCCGAGCCCTGCCGGTTTCACACAGGCTTTCCTGTATAGCTGCAACATTTGAAGACTGGCGCTTTTCATGCGTTGCAATAATTTCCTTTTAGTTTTTAACGCTGTTGATCGTGAGCCAGAATTGGTCGGATAATACGGTCGGGCAGCGGGAGGCCATTTCGCTGTTCCATCTTTTCAAAGGAAAGCAAAACGACCGCACATTCGTTTGAATGAATTATTCCCTGCTGGAAGCATGTAACTTTTGCGGTAGTTTAAGCAGTCGTAGCTGCTGTTCTTATTGTTCCAGGCAATCCTGGAAATACGTTTCAAGTCGTTTCACAGAGTCTGTTTGGTCAACCACGTGGCGCGCGTTTTGTCAAATTCCAAAGCTAGCGTTCTTTCCGCCTTGGACCACAACGTTTGAGGATCTCAAACGTCTAATCTTATTGACAAGATTAAAAAAAAACGAAATAAAAACCATAGGAGTGCTGCGCACCCTATTGCGTTAGCCAATGAGTGTATTGAAGTCATTTAGCGCACTGACATAACTCCCACTTTTGTGAGCAACTATGCGGCGGTGCCGGTAAACCTTATGCGTCGCCGCCGCCTTCAGGCAAGTACAGATTTAAAAATTAAGGCAGCTTCGCCCTATAGTGGTGCCAAGCCTGAAAGAAGTGCGGAGCTGGGCAGCCTTCTTTGTTTGTGCTCGGTTTTCTCTTTATTTCCTCCCGCCTTTCTTTCTTGTTTTCTTGTCTACTTTTTTTTGTGTTTTTTCTCGTTATTTGTAATTACTTCTATTTTTCTTCCTATTTATTTCCTGCCTTTCTCTCTCTTTCTATATCTAGCTTACTTCTTGTTTCAATTATGATACGCGGTTTGTGTTGTCGTGTTTCCCTGGGCCCACAGTAGTACTGTCTGCAATTATCATCATGATCAAGGCACTCGAAGAACAAGAGGAAGAAGACTTCTCTATGGCGCACGCTTAATATGCTACTATTGGATACGCTATATTTGCTCTTGCCTGCGTTACGACAAGCGACGAAGACAGCATACGACAGCCCGGCCCCCTAAAGTGTTACGCACTTAAAATGTAGATGCAGACATGTAGACCATACACAATGTGTTGGCTCGTCAGTCAGGAATGATTGCAGCCATAGAGTATTGCAATGCATATCATTCAGTTGGAACGGTTGCACATGGAACGCACAGTACAAACACATATAGCCTGCCGATGTTTGTCATTGCTGAACGCTTCATTAGTATCAAGGTTTATTTAACCTTCTATTGCATGAATTACGGAAACTTCACTTGAAAACGTTTTACTCTTTAATTGCATATAGTCGAAATGAACATAATTATCCAACGAATTGTTTCCTGTCTACACGCATAAATGATTATTGCTCTTACTAAATCTGACTGCCGACTTTTTTTTTTCAGGGTAGCCACTTTTCATCACGCCACCTCGCTATATATTCCCGCCCGAATTCCGAACTACTTGCGGTTGGTAGCCTCAGAAGAGGAGAAAATGGCAAAACCGATATATCGACAGGTGGGTGGACAACTTGGTTTACGTCATCGGCACGTGTGGATAGCGTAGTGCCAAGCCATACTGCATTGTTTTTTATCGCTGCCTGTGTTATCCTCTAGGCTATATCCATCCTGTTAATGTCATGCTGATGTGGTTCGTTTCATGATTCTGTGATAACCGTTCTTTTTTCTTTGTGACAATGCTGACCGTTTATAAGGAGCGTCATTTTCAACAAAAAAGTCACCGCATCTCCAGGAAGTGAATCAAGACGAGTGAGCGATTCTCTGGGTATCGTATGGATGAGAAACCGTACATCACCCGAGCGTTGCCCCATTTAACGTAAACTGAGTGACATGAAGTGACCAAAAGTGACTTAAAGAGTCGACGACAAAGCCAGGTCCTAAGGTCCATAATGTCTACGTTGAAGTCGCCGACTAGTATAAGGGTTTGTGCTTATAGGTGTTTGACATTGTTCCATGACCATTATGATTGATATTAGTGTATTGTTAAACCTTTTTTTTGTCATATGGTTTCATTAATGGGTGCTTAAATATCATTGATTTTACGGTGTTGTGGCCTTTTTTTGTTCTTGTTAACCTTTTGTTCTGCCATATGCTTTGACTGATGGGTGCTTAAATGTCGGTGTTTTTACCGTGTTGTGGCCCTTTATTTTGTTCTGGATCGCATAGTGGGTGCTTCCCTACTTCATGAAAGTTACGGTGGGCGTTTAGTGGGTACCTTGCATACCGTGAGGCACAACGGACAACACGGTCCAAAGTATTTACTCTACTCTACTCTACTCTACTCTACAAAAGACAAGCGTCGACTCTAAGGTGCTTAGCCACTCAAGCTTCAGCTGTGAGTACAGCGCATGTCTTGTCGTCTTCTCGTCCTTTGTATTCGTTCTTGCGCTGTTTTTTTAACCAGTATCGTCATCAATTCATCGGAGCTCCCATAACCTTTTCGTGTACCCACACTGATAATGTAATAAAACTTCCGGGCACTGCTTCTCGCAACTGTGGTATTCGTGAAGCATCGCAGAACCGTCTACCAAAACTTTATGGTGCACAACATAGATGTGCTGCATTACATCATACGCTGTGTTTTGTTTGCCTTTGTATTGCGCAGCAGTTATAAAATGGCAGCACGTTGCAGGTTTCTTCACTAAAATGGATATGATATCAGATATGGCAGATGTAGATATCCCGTTGTACCGCAGAGGCGGAGGAAACAGAAAAACCCAATAACAAGCATGAATTTTGCGGGCCGCGATGAATAACAACTTTTTTTTTATTTTTCAGCGAAAAAGAGAGACTGTGAGACAAACGCACGAATTGCTCTTGATAAAAAGAATACTTGGGGTTTTACGTCCGAAAACCACGATATGGCTATGAGGGACGCCGTAGTGGAGGGTTCCGGAAATTTTGACCATCTGGTGTTCTTTAATGTGCACTGACATCGCACAGTACACGGGCCTCAGAACTGTGCATCGGGCGAGTTGGTGTATTTCCATCTTGAACGAATAAAAGCGCGACACAAACGAGGACGAGAAAGAAACGACAGACTACAGCGCTTACTCACAACTAAAATTTATTTCGAAAAGAAGCAGAATAAATAGCATCTGGAAAACCTAAGAAAAGAAACGACCATCGCGCATGCTCAATCTGACAGAACAAACAACAAAAGGCTATGTGGCTTTTATTCGTTCAAGACGTTCAACACGGGCCTCTACCATTTCGCCTCCACCGAAATGCGACCGCCGCGGTCGGCATCGAATCCGCGACCTTCGGGTCAGCAGCCGGGCACCTTAGCCACTGAACCACCATGCAGGGCAAAAGAAATTGCTTTTTTTTTTATTTGGAACATTTCCCGCAGCACCATTTAGGCATTATTGGGGGGGGGGGGGGGGGGCACAGTCCTTCATAGAATGAATCCGCAGTCATGCGGCCAACCAACTCGGCTGGTAACATATTCCAATCGGCAATCGCTTCTGGAAAAAAGGAATGTTTAAACAGGTCAGTTCTGGGGGTGTATTAGCGTACTTTAAATTTGTGGTCATGACGAGAGGACTGATAATGGGCTGGTTTTAAATAATCTGAAGGATTAATCCCTGTTTTCTTGTTATAGATTGAGTAGAATATTTTTTTATCTTAGATTACGTCTTCGGTCTTGCAATGATTGCCAATTAAGGTCTCTCTTCATTTCTCGCGAGCTTTCAGTTCGGTCATACTTACCCAGAACAAATCTTGCTGCAATTGACTTATTGGCATGCCGGACTTCCGCTTGCACTCTGAAATCTGGTTCACGTCTGCTGTTCCTACGGCGTTACCTATATGAGGTGCGCTGCGCATAACACACATTCTAGCTCTATCACATTCTAAACTGGGTCTCTTCCACCCGAAAGTAAAAATCAAGTTCAATCGGGGCGTGTGAAATAAGCGACGCGATGGAATAGAACTCAACTTACCGTGAACAGACCAGCGGTTGACGTGAATGACGTTTTCGCGCGAGGTAAATTACGCAAAATCGCCTACCTTGCAGTGTTGATGGCGAAAACTTAGCTTGTTCTCGACTGCAATATCTGCAGAAAATGTTCTCTCGAACACCTATTCTAATGCGTGTTTAGGGGTAGAAATGTCCCTTGAGGCAAAAAAAAGAATAGCGTATGTTACGTAATAGGTTCGGGGAGCATGTGTCAGAGACGTCTCAAAGGGCAACCAAGAAGAGGACACCACGGCACGGCACACAAACATCTATTCAAACACACGAAAGCAAAAATGAACAATACATACTACAAATACACAAGATAAACGTCAAAATTGTCTCTACATAAGAGTTCAAGTTATATGACGCTCACAGTTTGTGATGGGGCGAAGCGGTCGTGGCGTTGCCCTCGCAGACTCGTTCGACGCGACGCGGCAGAGGGCTTCTGTCCGGTTCTTCTGCGTCGAGACTGCTAGGCGCCAGGAACAGGAGACGTGCCGGTTGTGAAGCCCCTCGGACGTTGGCGCCCGACCAGGTGCTTCCGACAGAGGTTGGCCTCCCGGACGTTCACGCTCGGCCAGGCCAACGCGTCTTCACTGCTCGGGATCCCTTGCTTCGTCTGCCCACCTTACGTGGCATGTTCTCTTTCTTCTTCTTTTTTCATTCTTTTTTCTCTGTCCACGCGGCACGTGCAGCACAGCGTCTACCATGCGAGGCCAGTCCTGCTGCTGGGCGCGTGCTTGCGCGTTTCTGTAGCCACTTCGTCGTCTTCTTTTGTGGCGTCGCTGCACTTCACCACATTTAGCCCCCCCATTTCGAGAAGTGTTCGGGGAACACTTTGCTGTGAAATCGCGCACTAGGGCATTGTTCCGTGGAAAACACTGACACACAAACAACAATGCACTGTAGAGAGATATACACCTGTCATGGTCGTGTTACTCATGAGTCACTCATATAAGTTAACACATATACACATTGTGCAAATGTAGTTATCTCACCAGAAGTAACCAAATAATTGGGGCTTATGTGCTTTCGCATGTGCAGGACTACTACACGAACTGCGACTCAGGTAGTCAGGCCCCCACGTTAGTTGCTCCCGTGATATAACGTACAGAAAAATCATATTCTGTTAGAAGCAAGCTCCAACGGAGAATGCGCGTATTGAAGACCTTATTTGAGTTTATGTATTGTAGGGGCTGGTGGTCTGTTTCTAATATGAAATGACGACCATACAAGAACACATGAAATTTCTTGATTGCCCATACTACTGCTAGACACTCACGCTCTACAGCGGAGTATGCTACTTCTCTTGGCAACAGCTTTCGACTGGCGTATATTACTGGATGTAATATTGTGTCATGTTCTTGGAGGAGCACAGCCCCTAAACATTGCTCTGATGCGTCCGTTCTCAGGACGAACTGAAGTGTAAAATCAGGTGCCTTTAACACTGGTTCCTGGGCAAGTGCGCTTTTCACTCGATCAAAAAGTGACGATGCTCACTTGTCAAGTAACTCGATTTGGAGCGCGGTTCTTTACAAGCTCGGTCAAAGGGTATGTGAGCTGGGCATAGTCAGGTATGAAATCTCGATAATACCCCGCAAGACCTAAAAAGGACTGTACCTGTTTCTTTGTCTGTGGAGGTTGGGCATTCCTGATTTTTTCTACTGTGTGATTCAATGGCTTAATGGTGCCATTTCCTATTTCGTGACCAAGAAACTGAATGGAACTAAATCCTAGTTGCGTTTTTGAAGGTTTGATTGTGAGATTTGCGTCTTTCACTCGCAAGAATAGCATGCGAAGGCTTTCTAACTGCTCATCCCATGTGTCGGTCGCCACTAACACGTCATCAAAGTAATGAAATATGTTTGGTAGGCCGTCCACTACCTTCCTGATGAGTCTTGTGAATACTGCTGGTGCCGTCTTCAGACCCGGGCATGTATCTAAACTGGTATAGGCCTGATGGCGTGGTAAAAGCCGTGATGGGCTTAGACTCCTCCGACATGGGGATCTGCCAGTATCCCTTTGCAAAATCTATCTTTGAAAAATATTTCTTTTTGCTCACATTCCCGAACATAGTGTCTATTCGGGGTATTGGTTCACAGTCATCCCGTAGTATTTTGTTTACTTGTCGGAAATCCACACAAAGGCGGATTGTATTGTCTGGCTTTTTTACGACAACGATTGGTGATGAATATTGTGACACCGACTTTTCTATAATGCCTTGTTGAAGCATGTCATCAATCTCTTTATCTACTGCCTTCTGAACTGCAAAAGGTATTGGGTATTGTTTCACCTGAATAGGTGTCTGTGTCGTCAGTTGTAAATGACATACTTCAAGATTAGTTTGGCCTGGCTGGTTAGAAAATATACCTTTAAATGATGCGACGAGCCCGCTCAGCGATTCCACTTGTGCAGGTGTTATATCCTGACAAATTTCCACATCTGCGTAGTTTTGTTTCCTCGCTAGCGGCACAAAAGGAATGTCTTCCGTTTCCTCTTCTTTGAGTTCCTCAGCTTTTACTGTACAGGTTGCGGAAGCTCGCCCGTGAAAAACGATGTCTCGATCTTCATAACGTTTCAGTAGGTTGATGTGGAACAAGCGCTTCTTTGTGCCCAGGTCAACTAAGTAATCAACCTCATTTCTTCGTTCACTGATCGTGAAAGGTCCTTTCCACTGAAGTAACAGCTTTGATTTTTCTGTAGGCAGCAGTATCAGTACTTTGTCCCCCGGTTTGAGCTCGCGCAGACGGCTCTTTGCATCGTAGCGAGCCTTTTGGCTGTTTTTTGCTTGCTTCAATTCTTCTTGTGCTGTTTTACACGTCTCCTCAAGACGATTGCGTAAGTCGACAACGTACTCGTACGTAGTTCTAGTTTCCGTGTCTAGCGCGTCTTTTGTCCAGAGTTCTCTCAAAACTGTCATAGGACCTCTCACATGTCGGCCGTATAACAACTCAAAGGGGGAAAATCCTAAGCTGGCTTGTGGAGCCTCCCGGTACGCGAAGAGAAGAGGAGTCAGATATCTGTCCCAGTTTTTCGGCTGCTCTTGACACATACGGCAGAGCATTCGTTTGAGCGTGCCATTGAATCGCTCCACAAGGCCATTGCACATAGGATGATATGGTGTGGTAGTCATTTGACGAATGGACAGCAGGCGCCTAATTTCTTCCATTAGCTCTGATGTGAATGTCCTACCCTGGTCACTCAATATTTCGCGAGGTACACCAACCCTCGAAAAACATCTGTAACAGCGCTTCTGCCACGCTTTTGGTGTCTATGGTCGGAGGCAGAGCTGCGGCATCCAGCATATCGGGGTAGGCGAAATCGACCACCATAGTTAAAATATATTTGTTTCCACTGGCAGAACAAGGCCTCAAAGGTCCTATTATGTCAATTCCAACTCTCTCAAATGGAGTATCAATGATGGGCATGTTTCCTAAAGGGGCCCGTCCCACAAGGTGTTTCGGAATCGTCCTCTGACAAATGTCGCAAGACTTGACAAATCTTTTATATCTTCGCTGATACCTGGCCAGTAGAACTCGGCGGTCACCTTATCTGTAGTCCTCCTAATTCCTTGGTGTCCTGCCATGAGCCCTTCATGCCCAAGCTTGAGCACGGTCAGCGTATATATTCTGGGTACTACCAACTGTTTCACTTCCTTCCCCGAAGGAAATACGATCTTTCTGTACAGGACATCGTTTTCAAGAACGAATTCAGACTCGTGTCCAGCACGTGAAGTAAAACGCTTTCCCAATGCGTCAAAACACTTCCGAAGCGTGTCATCTTGTTTCTGCTGCTCGATAAACTTCTTCCGGTCAGGTTGTCTGTCTACAAAAGGGACAGCCAGAACTTCATTGCCATTGTGTGCATTCTTTGCAGCGGCCACGTGATGAGGTCGATCAGGCATGCATGACTCTTGTGACTTGTCACAATTATCTTCAAACTGTGAATAGCCTTTGTTGTCCTTTACTTTGCTGGCTGGTGATCGTTCAGGTCTAGGCTTATGATGTTCCTACACGAAAGGCTGCAGTCCAATCCATTTGTCTGTTGGAAAGGCACCTTCGATGTTTCCAAGGACGAGATCGTATAAAGGATCATCCATGCATTTGGCAATGACTCTTCCCGAAAAGAACGGTTGTCTCGACATCGATTTCAGCCTCGGGAAGGTACTTCACAGTTCTGTCCAGCAAGAACACAGGGCTGCTCTTCCCAGTGAAAGATTCGAATGGCACAAGGCCTTTTCGTACTATAACCGTGTTGCAGCCTGTATCCCGCAGCACATCAACGGTTCTTGGCCCAATTCGTCCCTTCGCCACAGGTAAGTTACCGATGTATGGTGCATTTTTTACCAAATGCGGCATTTACAACCGGGATCTTTTCACCTGTTTCTAAAGTGACAAAGGTTTCATCCTTTTCTTGGGGATCGATAACGCACGAGGCTTGAGGGGGTGCTGCCCCAACTGCGCCCACAGTTGTCGGTGCGGTGTCCATATCGTCCACATTTTCCACAGGCTGATGAAACATTAGGCTTTGTATATTTTCTACAGTCAGCCGCATTGTGTCCAAATTTGTCACACAAGTCACATTTCTTCGTAGCTCGATATTCAGACTTCCTCAAAACGGGCTTTGACTCTCGTTCACCGGAAGCCTTTTCATCTGTTCCGCAAGCTTGCTTAGGGCCGAGGGTTGTTTGCCCGTGTGCCTCTAGGTAATCATCTGTTGCGGTGACCACGTCTTTAAGCGATGAACATTTCCTTTCCTTGAGGAAGACGACGAGACCCTTGTGGCAACGGTTCATATATTGTTCCACAATAATTTTCTCTCTTAGAACCTCAAACGACTTCTCTACTCTAGCGGTTTCAATCCACCGGTCAAAGTATCCTGAAAGCCTGGCGGCAAACTGGCGGCCTGTCTCTGCATTTTCAGGAAATACTCCTCTGAACCGCTCACGGTAGCCCTCACTAGTATAACGAAACTCTTGCAGGAGTGTTAACTTTAGGGTTTCGTAATCCAAAAGAATCCTCCGGCGACATTCTGCCTATTACTGTTAAAGCTTTCCCTGAGAGGCAAAGGCTTAAAGCAGAAGCCCAATTTTCTTTCGGCCATTCTTGGCCGATCGCCTACACGCTCAAACCTTTGAATGTAGGCGTCTAGGTCATCCCTGTCTTCGTTGAAGAGAGGAATAAGTTTATGGGGACTGATCAGTTTTTTCCTAGGCGCAGCCGCGCTTTCTTCAGCATCATTAGCTGTATCATTCACAGCTCTCTGCGCACGAAGCTCTTCAAGGCGCAACTTCTTATCTAAAATCTCGCGCTCTAACTGAAGCTTACGACTTTCAGCTTCAAGATTACGGTTTTCAGCTTCAAGCTTACGGCTTTCAGCTTCCCGTGCTTCGGCTCTTTCGTCACGTGCTTTCTTGGCCTGTTCATCTGCCCAGGCTCTAAGTTCAGTGCCTTCTAAGCCAAGCTTTGCACCCGCCAGAACTAATTTATCCATGTCCATCTTCTGTCGGCCCTCAGCGGTGCGCTCCGACTGCACTGCTCCGACCTTCTTATATTTAATAAATCAAGGAGAAAGTCTCCGTCGCGGACGCCATTGTTACGTAATAGGTTCGGGGGAGCATGTGTCAGAGACGTCTCCAAGGGCAACCAAGAAGAGGACACCACGGCACGGCACACAAACATCTATTCAAACACACGAAAGCAAAAATGAACAAGACACATACTACAAATACACAAGATAAACGTCAAAATTGTCTCTACATAAGAGTTCAAGTTATATGACGCTCACAGTTTGTGATGGGGCGAAGCGGTCGTGGCGTTGTCCCTCGCAGACTCGTTCGACGCGACGCGGCAGAGGGCTTCTGTCCGGTTCTTCTGCGTCGAGACTGCTAGGCGCCAGGAACAGGAGACGTGCCGGTTGTGAAGCCCCTCGGACGTTGGCGCCCGACCAGGTACTTCCGACAGAGGTTGGCCTCCCGGACGTTCACGCTCGGCCAGGCCAACGCGTCTTCACTGCTCGGGATCCTTGCTTCGTCTGCCCACCTTACGTGGCATGTTCTCTTTCTTCTTCTTTTTTTCATTCTTTTTTCTCTGTCCACGCGGCACGTGCAGCACAGCGTCTACCATGCGAGGCCAGTCCTGCTGCTGGGCGCGTGCTTGCGCGTTTCTGTAGCCACTTCGTCGTCTTCTTTTGTGGCGTCGCTGCACTTCACCACAGCGTATCCGATAGAAAGGAAAGAGCGGAACATGCTAAGAGACGGAGTGTCGGGCAGGATGCTTCCGAAGAGATAAATAGATGCCTTAAAGAAATTGCGTACGCAAACAACCTAAAAAAGCTTGGTTCTGTTAAGTGGCTGCAAAAGAACATTCGGTGCCATTGCATGCCATTGCATGAAATACAGTGCTAACAAGTTGTCCTTCTTTTTTTATTTGGCTGCTTACAATTCCAGTTCATTCTTAGTCATTTCTTTTGAGTCTGGACATGAAATATTGCCCCTTTGAAGCAATTCTGTTACTGTCTTGACGGCATCTCGTTGTCGGCCGCAGGTTGCCGCAGCACCATCTCCACTAAAGGGTCTGCATTCAGGGTATCTTTAGTTTTACGGCCAGTGCAAAAAGAAAATGAAATTGGATGAATGCTCATTGTATTTTATATTGTAGTTTCATTTCTCATGCACGTCCCAACGTCTCTCAAGGAATATATTTTATATGTCAAGGCTGCAAAAACAGTCTCATTTTTTTAAATATTTGTGCAACTTTTATCCACTCTGCAAATACGTAGTTCCCGTCACGTTTATATAGCTCATTTTACAGTCGCTCCAACCTTAAAGGACGGCTGTAAGTTACACCCAACATAAAGACAACTTTGCACTCTTTACTCGTTTATTATGTAGCTGTAGAACGAGTCACAGCAAGGAAACGTGATCCAAACGTCATGTTCTACACCTCGCGAAAGCTGCTTTGCTGTATTAAGGCTAAAGCCTTTAATGTCTCATGCTCACGTCCATCCTGTGTCCGTCCGTCCGGTAGTGGTGGTGGTGGTGTGCGTCCTGACCACCCTTACTGCGCATGCCCAAACCCTCTCCTCGCACCTCCTCTCCTACGCTCCCCCCTCTATCTCCTCTAGGTATCCCTCCCGCCCGCGGCGTTTACACACCCATTGCGCATGCGCGTCCCCTCCCCCCTCTCTCCTCTAGGCATCCCTCCCGCTGCGTTTACACCACAATTGCACATGCGCGTCCCCTGCCTCTCTCTCTCCTCTCCTACGCTTCCCCCCTCTCTCTCCTCTAGGCATCCCTCCCGCGGCGTTTCCAGCCCCCAATGCGCATGCGCGTCCCCTCCCCCCCTCTCTCCTCCTACGCCCCCCCTCTCTCGCCTACGCCCCCCCCCTCTCACGCCGACGCAGGCAGCGTCTGCTAGCGAGTTTCCTGATTGAAAAAAATTACACCATCTCCCGCTAAAGGGTACCACGGGTAAATACGAAGCAGCGGGCGCTAACGCTTACACTGGCGGCGGCGTTGACGCTGGCGCTCATCGCTGCGTTGCACAGGGGAGAAAACTGGGGAGGTGCAAATCACGCAGTGATGGAGCGGTGTTTCCAACTGGAACATGCCAATCGCTGCTAATGGGCAATGAGAGACAGAAGACTCCGACTGGACACAGAGACCCGCACTCCGCTTTTAGTTAACGCGCACGCTGCGAATTTTTATTGTTCAACAACGCACAGGAGAAATCTCCCACCGGCACCACCTTGGAGGTCAAGATCCATTGCCATTTATACGGGGTGGCCAGTGAACGGTTGCGCAGCGCGAGCGGTCGGTTTTTTCAACCAAGAAACTCGCTAGCAGACGGTGCCTGCGTCGGCGTCGCGAGGCGAGAGAGGGGGGAGCGTAGGAGAGGAGAGGGGGTGACACGCATGCGCAGTGGGAGTGTGAACGCCGCGGGCAGGGATGCGTAGAGGAGAGAGGGGGGGAGCGTAGGAGAGGAGAGAGAGGGGAGGTGCATGCGCAGTGAAGGTGTGTTTGCCGTGGGGAGGGATGCCCCGTCGAGAGAGAGGCGAGAGGAGGATTTTATTTTTATTTTTTTTTGAAAGTCTGTGCGCATGCGCAGTAAGGGTGGTCACGCCGCACACCACCACCGGATTAAGCTTCGCCATAAGATGCGTCACATCTAAAAAAATTACGCCATTTCCCGCTAAAGGGAACCATGTGTAGATGTGAAGCAGCGGGCGCTAACGCTTACACTGGCGGCGGCGTTGACGCTGGCGCTGATCGCAGCGTTGCGCAGGAGAGAAAACTGGGGCGGCGCAAAGCACGCAGTGATGGAGCAGTGTTTCCTACTGGAACATGCCAATCGCTGCTAATGGGCAATGAGAGACAGAAGACTCCGACTGGACACAGAGACCCGCACTCCGCTTTTAGTTAACGCGCACGCTGCGAATTTTTATTGTTCAACAACGCACAGGAGAAATCTCCCACCGGCACCACATTGGAGGTCAAGATCCATTGCCATATATACGGGGTGGCCAGTGAACGGTTGTGCAGTGCGAGCAGTCGGTTTTTTCAACCAAGAAACTCGCTAGCAGACGGTGCCTGCGTCGGCGTCGCGAGGCGAGAGAGGGGGGAGCGTAGGAGAGGAGAGAGAGGGGGTGACACGCATGCGCAGTGGGAGTGTGAACGCCGCGGGCAGGGATGCGTAGAGGAGAGAGTGGGGGAGCGTAGGAGAGGAGAGAGAGGGGGGGGACGCGCATGCGCAGTGGGAATGTAGACGCCACGGGGAGGGATGCCTAGAGGAGAGAGGGGGGGAGTGTAAGAGGGGAGAGAGGAGGGGAGGCGCATGCGCAGTGAGGGTGTGGTTGCAGCGGGGAGGGATGCCTAGAGGAGAGAGAGGGGGAGAGGAGGTTTTTTGTTTTAATTTTTTTTAAAGGGTTTGCGCATGCGCAGTAAGGGTGGGCACGCGGCACACCACCACCACCACCACCACCGGATTAAGCTTCGCCATAAGATGCTTCACATCTAAAAGCTAGGAGTTGTTCCGTGTACGAATACAACCGATGAGCGAAGCTCCTTTGAAATGGGACGCACGCGGCGTTTCATTGTCCAGGCAACGGACCAACCACTGAGCGGACGACAGGGTTAAGCGATGGTTTCGCGCGTTCGCCGGTTTGAGGAGAGAGGGCAGAGACGAAGAAAGAGGGAGAGGGAGACTAATCTGCCTCCGTTTCGCATGCGTTCGTATTCTCGCGTTTTGCGCGTGACGTCATTCGCGTTCCAGTGGTCATAAAGCTCATTTATCCTGCCGGCGTGAGAGGGAGACGCCACAGCTGGCACCGTGCCAAGGAGCTTCAAAGGCGACGGCGGGGCGCTGGCCTAAGGAGCTTCGCTCTAAAAAAACCGACTGCTCGCGCTGCACAACCGTTCAACGCCGACGCAGGCAGCGTCTGCTAGCGAGTTTCTTGATTGAAAAAATCACAGCACATCCATGGAGTGAATGATGATGAGTGGGCCAAGCTCCGGAGGTTCATCGGTAAACCGCGAATCTTCCGTGAAATTCGCCCAGTACATCATCAAAGACGTGACATTATAATGGCTTTATAGGTCGGTGAAATGGAGGGAGAGGGGTTCCTGGATGGGCCGTAGTCGAAAGTTTGCAAAGACGAGATCGCGATGCCATGTGTTGTATGGCATCGCGATCGTCATCGTCATCAGCGTCATCGTTATGACGCATAGTGGGTACATTCCATGTGGTGTGCTGTGATGGCAGCGTCATCGTCATCACACAGGACCTTGAAAATCGAGGTGGCTACTACGTACTACAAACTACAGGGGACGCACGACCCACGACATAAGGAGCTTCGCCCCTAAAAACTTCCCCATCTCCCGCTAAAGGGAACCATGTGTGGATGCGAAGCAGCGGGTAGATGGTCAGCTTGAGCGGGAAAAACGTCGCCGCTCTCGTTTCGCGGCAGCGGCCCGGGCGCTCATCGCGGCGCTGCACAGGAGAGAGAATGAGGCGCGCGTGCTCCGTCATTTTCATACCGCGGAACTACCGTAGCGCCACCACCGGAGTATGCAGCTGTCGCACCAACTCTCGGGCGCGCTGCTCTGTAGAGGATTCCTAGAGGAGAGAACGGGGGGCACCGTAGGAGAGGAGAGAGAGGGGGAGGGGACGCGCATGCACTGTGGTGGTGTGGGACGCGGGAAGGAGGGACGGACTAAACGCCAGAGGACGGACAGTTTATTCTCTTTTTGAGTGTTTGTTGTTTGGTGTGTAGAAGCGTTCTGGCACAAAAGACGAGTGCTTGTGCGTGAAGGGTATAGGACTGCAGCTGGAAGATCTGAGTATAGTAGAGGCACCGCAAAGTAAAAAGTCAGCTGATTCGTCTACGTACATATGCACTCACATCTCAATGCTCCGTACCAGATGATTGACGGCATGATTGGCATGTCCGTCTCAAATGGGAGGTGGCGACACTGACACGCCGCCGACTGCCGTGTATCCCAAGTTGATTCACAGAGCGGATGTATCGAGCCGTGCGGTTGATGTGATGACACGCTGCACAGTCGCGTTTCTAAGCAACGCGTGCTTAGAATAACGCGATGTCCGGGGGGGGCGTGTACTGGCACTCTCGGTGTTGGAGGAATTCGAGTTTGTTCCCAAGGTGAGCTGTAATATAGCATTTAATAATCAACTCTACTGTGCTTTGATGGCGAAGTGACGGCCATCGGTCCCTGCGACGGCGGTGCACACGCATCCAATGATGGCGTCTGCATCGCGTGCACCAATTCTGTGGGTGAACCAGGCGCAGTGCTGCACTGGGCGTGCGGTCACTCAGTACGCGCCTCAAGTGGCAGGCCACTGGAGTAGCACCGATTATTTCGCGGCGTTAAAAGATTTACCGGCCGAATCAGGGGAGCCTGGCCTGTATCGTGATTTGTATCACAAGTTAGGCTGGGTTGGCTTAACCACATGGCAATGTCTGTCAGAAAATACGGGCTCCCGACTTCAGTCGGGAGTGGGAGCCCATTGATGCAGGCTTGCGTGCATCGCCTTTGAAAAGGAAATTCAGCGAACATTTATTAAAGCTCTATCCGAATATGGTATGGCGAGAATTTTCGCGTGCTTCATCAGACGCTAGCCTTCCAAAACGTGGCGCAGAGTAAAAACTTGGGGCTGCTACGCACTAGTGGTGTGGCTCCTCACGCAGTTTCGCTTTCACACTACCTGCTTTACCACAGTGTACGTGCCTATGCCATTCTTCATTTCCACGCCTCATTTAACTTGTCCTTAAACTCACATTACTTTTCCTCCTTTTTAGTTCCCTTCACCCTTAGCTATACATACAACAGGTGCCTATGCTATGATTTACCTTCAATATGCTTTCCACCTCATTGGTATACTATATTGTAAGTGGTGTCAGGAATGAACATAGAGACAGCGCCCATTCCTGGGCCGGCCGTTCTATATTCTGCCCACTTCGTCCTCTTCCTCTACCGCTTTCCTCGCCGAGCCTGCTCTGTGCCCGAGCACCGCTCTATCTTCGCTACCCTCGGCCACACTGCGAGCATGGAGGCCTGCCAAAAAAAATCACAGCATATCCACGGAGTGAATGATGATGAGTGGGCGAAGCTCCGGAGGTTTATCTGCAAACCGTGAATCTTCCGTGAAATTCGCACTTTAGATCATCAAAACCGTGACAAACACTGTGTGTATATAACAAGAAATTTTTATTTTATTCGTGAGCCGTGATTTTCCGTTTCGTTTTCGTTTTTCGTTGGTCGTGGTTACCGTTTACATAAGCCGTGGCTTCGGTTCCCCCTTCATTATAACGGCTTTATGGTAGGTGAAATCGGATGGTCGTTGGTTGCATGTGGTGAAAAGTTATGCATGTGAGACCATATCGCGATGCCGTGTGTTGTGTGGCATCACGATCGTCATCGTCATCATCGTGACCAGCGTCATAGTTATGACGCATAGTGGGTACATTCCATGTGCTGCACCGTGATGGCAGCGTCATCGTCATCGCACAGGGGTGGCTACTACGACGACGACGACGACAACGCAGACGACGCCGGAATAGCCTACGCCCTAAGGAGCTTCGCCCCTCAAAGAAAGGTGGGGGAGCGTAGGAGAGGAGAGAGAGGGGGTGTGGGACACAGGGAAGCAGGGACGAACAAAGCCCCCCCGCAAGCACATGCAAGCAAGATCAAGGAATGGAGTCAACGTGGGCGACAGACACCACCGGTAGAGCGCGTTATTCTTTGCTTGCACCCACCACCTGCCTAGCCATTGCTAAGCAAGAACTCAGTGCTCTCTGCCATGACTCTCATGACTGTGATGATGGTTGACGGCTTTATTGTAATACAGTGTTCTGGTTCGCATAGTGGCTGCTTCCCTACTTTATGAAAGTAACCGGACGCGGGACACGGGACGCCGGACGGGGGACATGGGAGGGACAGACACAGCCCCGAGCATAAGATGCTTCGCATCTAAAAACCGACTGCTCACGCTGCACAACCGTTCACTGGCCACCCCGTATATATAGGCACTGGATCTTGACCTGCAAGGTAGTGCCGGTGGGAGATTTCTCCTGTCCGTTGTCGAACGGTAAAAAAACCGCCAGGCCTGCGCAGAACGCGCAGCACAGTCACAGCGAAAGCTGGAAGAGCGGCCTCTCTAGAGCCTTTTTTAAACACTATTGGGGCAACTACTACAAGCGCACTTACATGGTACCCACTACGCCATAAATCATCATAATTTTTGTGTAGTGGGGAAGCGTCTACTATGCCATTATTCGTCATTCTTCGGAAAAGCGCGGTACCCGCTACACACTTGTAACGAATTATTTGGAATTTGTTGGTGCTGTGGCTGACGACGATGATGAATTATGCCATTTTGTAATGGGTTGGAGCATTGAACGACCCACTCGTTACGCAATTCGTATTGTGTGACGCCTGGTTGTCACTTTACTGTTCTATAACGCTTTACAACACATGTTAACGCGATTTCTTACACGACATGAATCCTGCGTAGGATCAGTTTGCACCGCAGTTTCAAGCAGTGGCGTAGCTCAGTGGTAGAGTGCTCGGCTGCCACGCAGAAGACCCGGGTTCGATTCACAATCTGTCATAGGTATTTTTTTATTTATTTAGTTTTTTTCTTATTTCGTGCGATATTGGTTACGGACACCGGCGGCGGCGGCGGCGGCGGACAACTACGGCGCAAAAACGACCCTTGTTGTGATCTCATAACAGCTTTCGCTGTAAAAAAATTGAAGGACACTTTGTACATTCCAAACTGTGTTCGGCGAAAGCCTGTGGCCATTCCACTGATTATGCCATGTATTTTTTTCTTTTACACTCTCAGTGGGATAAGACGCAAACCGAATGGGTGCGTGTTTTCTTCTTTAATTTTTCACCGCGAATCGCAGCGAGACGCGAGACCTATCTTCCTCCGTTCGCATGCGTTAGTATTTTCTCGCGCTTTGCGCATCGTGCAAACGCCATCCGCGTTGCAGCTCTTAAATTGACGGGCCCTTTGTAAATCCGAAAGCGTATTCCGTGGACCCATGTGTCCATTGAGACGGCGTCGGTCAGAATGATTGCCAGGGCTGGGCACAGCGACGCTACGCAAGCAAAGCGCGAGCGCTGTAGAGTCCGACGCGACCGCCGTCCGTTTGCGCACCCCGGCGGCCACCTGATTCCGTGCCAGAGCTCGGATGGACAGACGGACGGACGGACAGACGGACGGACGGACAGACAGACGGACGGACAGACGGGTGCGCAAAGCGCGAGAAAATACTAACGCATGCGAACGGAGGAAGATTAGTCGCGCGTCTCGTTGCGATTCGCGGGAAAAAAATTAGAAAAGAAAACACGCACACATTCGGTTTGTGTGTTATCCCAGTGAGAGTGTAAAAGAAAAAGACATGGCATAGTCAGGGGAATAGCCACGCGCTTTCGCCGAACACACTTTGGAATGTACAAAGTGTCCTTCAATTTTTAATGCAGTGCGAACGTTAAGCTGGGTACCGGATTGACAACGCATGTGAATCGAATACTACTAGAATACTGTCCGAATTGCAAGGCACCTTTTTCAAAACAGGTCAATGAAATGTAACTAGAAAAGCGGTTGTAGCAAAAAACAAAACAAAAAAAGGCAGATCCCAGTCATTCTGGGAGCCGATCAGATGTAAAGAAATAGACCAGTACTGGCCTCTACCACATTTTTATTTCATTGATTGTTGTCAAGCGTTGCGAGTTCGACCGACTTTTTTGTCCATTTTCAGTACTTACGGCTACATAGCGGGCAAGCCTGTAGGAAGGATTTTTTTTTCCGGGAGGCACGGGGATCCTTGGTGAAAGTTTTGAATATTTGAGGGAAGCACCTATTTTCAGGAAAGTACTTATTTGAAGAAGCAACAGCATGGGAGGACGCTAGGCTGCTAGAACTCCCATTTCCGGGCTATTCGGTTTATCGTGGGTCAAAGCCAATAGTGACGACGGCATCCACAGCTGACGGTGGCGCGATATGACGCCATTAGACGGTTTTAGATGTGAAGCATCTTATGGCGAAGCTTAATCCGGTGGTGGTGGTGGTGGTGGTGGTGGTGTGCCGGCGTGACCACCCTTACTGCGCATGCGCAAACCTTTCAAAAAAAAAATAAAAAATAAAAAAAACCTCCTCTCCCCCCTCTCTCTCCTCTAGGCATCCCTCCCCGCGGCAACCACACCCTCACTGCGCATGCGCCTCCCCTCCTCTCTCCCCTCCTACGCTCCCCCCCCCTCTCTCCTCTAGGCATCCCTCCCCGCGCTCCCACTGCGCATGCGCGTCCCCCCCTCTCTCTCCTCTAATACGCTCCCCTCTCTCTCCTCTAGGCATCCCTGCCCACAGCGTCCACACCCCCCACTGCGCATGCGCGCCCCCCCCTCTCTCTCCTCTCCTACGCTACCCCCCCTCTCTCGCCTCGAGACGCCGACGCAGGCAGCGTCTGCTGGCGAGTTTCTTGGTTGAAAAAACCGACTGCTCGCGCTGCACAACCGTTCATTGTCCATCCCGTATATATGGCAATGGATCTTGACCTCCAATGTGGTGCCGGTGGGATATTTCTCCTGTGCGTTGTTGAACAATAAAAATTCGCAGCGTGCGCGTTAACTAAAAGCCGACTGCGGGTCTCTGTGTCCAGTCGGAGTCTTCTGTCTCTCATTGCCCATTAGCAGCGATTGGCATGTTCCAGTAGGAAACACCGCTCCATCACTGCGTGCTTTGCGCCTCCTCAGTTTTCTCTCCTGCGCAACGCTGCGATAGCGCCAGCGTCAACGCCACCGCCAGTGTAAGCGTTAGCGCCCGCTGCTTCACATCTACACATGGTTTTTCTCGTGAGCTGTTTCAAGCGCTGGTGTAGCTCTGTGGTAAGATATTTGAAAGCCACGAAGAATGTCTCGGCTCGATTCCGCTTCTAAGTACGAGAAGTACGTGCTCGACAGGCAGAATTCCAGTAGACGGCAGACCGATTGTAGACTTCACTTCCTCTCCATGCCGAGCCCTTTCAAATTTTCTACACCGAATCTTCGCCCCTCTCACCCGGAATACTCCAACTCATGCCCGTGACTCCAGCCACTTCGTGCAGGTGGCGTCAGAGGTGAACATCGACGAAGACGAGAGCCTGGTCTCGTTCGACGTCATATCTTTGTTCACCAATGTTCCAGTGCCCTTAGCTGTATCCTGCGCCCGTTCTGCGCTTGAGGGTGACGCAAGCTCTGCCGTCTACTGGAATTCTGCCTGTCGAGTACGTACTTCTGGTACAAAGGGGTTATTTTCAGGCAGAACAGTGCAACCGCAATGGGATCCTCCATCTCCGTAACAATGGCTAACCTGACCATGGAGCACATAGAAGGGAAAGCACTCAGCTCGCTCTCGCCGCGACCCAAGCTCTTTCTTCGCTACATGGACGATTGTTTCTGTGTCGTGAAGACTTCTCAAAAAGTTAACTTCAGACAATACTTAAATTTCGTCCACCCATTCATACAATTCACGGCCGAATGTGAACGCGACCGCAGCCTTGCTTTTCTCGACGTCCAGGTGACAAGAAAGGGCAATGGCTTGGAGTTCTCCGTCCACAGGAAGCCGACGCACACTGGCCGTTACCTTCAATTTGATTCATCCCATCCCTCTAGCCACAGGGCCTCGGTTGTGACCAGATTACTTCAGAGAGCCAAAAACATATGCTCCACTGACACGGAGTGCAGGAAAGAAGAGGCTCGCGTAATTGCGGACCTCAGAAAAAAGATACCCGAAAAACTTCATTCGATCCGTCTCCCGCCGCGTTGAGCAAAAGAGGTTACGGAAACCCTCCCAATCAGCGTTAATTGACAGCACTCCGAAACGCGTTCCGGTCCCATACGTCCAAGGAACCAGCGAGGCGTTGGCCCGGATCTTCAAAATAGAAGGGGTGCTCATCGCTCACGTGCCTTCGTGCAGGATGGGCCCCTTCTTCCCCCGCCCGAAAGACCGGCCAACAATAGACAGGACTCCCGGCGTCGTTTACAACATCCCGTGCGCCGAGTGGCCCTCTTCGTACATTGGCGAGACAAATAACCTACCAGAATGACTCAGACAACACATCAACGATGTCCGGAAGCTGGACAAAGAGCGCAGCGCTGTCGCCGAACATTCCGAGACCTTTGATCACAAGATCAATTTCGACAACACGACCATCCTAGAACGTGAGACCAACTAGCGGATAAGACTACTGCTCGATTAGTGGCATATCCAGTTAACGGCTGAAAACATCAATCGGTCCCTCGGAACCCTCCCCCCCAGTGTATGCGCACGGACTACGCTCCGCGGCCAATTGTGGGGTCATTAATCGCCGCGCGAGTGCCTTCAAGACGCCGCTGCAACGCCGCCGCAGTCCCCCCCTGAGGAAGGAACCAAGTCGGTTTCGAAACGTCGGGATTCACGTGTTTTACTTTGGTTGGAGATAAAATAGTTTTTCTCGATTAAGGTTTATGTTTATCTCAGAGTGTGGCACATGGCAGCCCTCGGTGAAAAACTCTGCAGCATTGTAAATTAATGTTAGCGTATGCGCCCGCGTACCATGTACCCTGTGGGCTGGCTACGGGAGCAGGTGATGGTATTGGACAACGTTCGCTTGGCATAGGTAAGTGAAAATATGACTTTTTACCCAACTGATATCACTGAAGCAATGCGCTTTCGGGTTGGCGAAATGCATTCACCAACGAAAATTGTCTATTAGACCTGTGTGCAGGCGTGTTCACGTTTAGCGCTTAGGTCGGAAGACACTGCTTTCCAAACAGTTTGTTGCCCATGATGTCGATTCGTGCCACTTATCTGATCACATGGGCTGACACAAGAATTCACAGCGCGTTCTAATAGCCTTGACAGCTTCGTTTTTCGCACCATTCAACACAGATGAGGCAGCCAGTAATATGCCGCGTCATAACAGAAACCGTTATGCGCGAGGTATTACTAGTATTACTGACTCTCCTCCAGTGACGCAGTCAAAAATTGGTTTTGGAGATTGTAACCCGCTGCCGGTTAAAAGAAAGAACAAAAGGGAGAGCGATAGTGTATGCACCCAATAAATATCACAGAAGTTTTTCTGCGTTAGTAAAGCGGAATGGATACTTATTTTGCCCCCTATAATATCGACCTTAACATACGAGTCCACACAGGTCTCCGAGGACTTTATTGGCAAAGAACATTGATTTCTTTTTCTCTGTCTCTCTCTCTCACACACATATATATAATGACGCAAGTGCAGCAAAATATTCCCGAATATTCGTGTTCAAATTCACCATGTAACTGCAGGGAGAGGGCAAACGATAGTGCTAAGATATAGAGGCAGGAATACATGAAACTTCTACTAATTCCCCTAAATGTGCAACATTATGTAAGAGCGTCCGTTCACGCCCACATCGTTATACATGAAAAAAGCAGGAAAGAAAACTGAACATTTAACATTTAGGCCCAACATTCATCCGAAGTTCCTTTCGGTCGACGAAAAAAAGCGAGAAGACCTTTTCTGGACTGACAACAATATTCGATTTTTTATCGTTTTCGCGTTTCAATATATCGATGCTGTGTACGAATAGCAATGGCGACAGGAATGCCGCAGGTATAGCGGGAGGGGGGTATGCTGTGGGAGAGAAATTTTGAGGGGTGTTCTGGCACCAAAATACCCCCCTTTATCTGAACCTCCACCCTTCCCCCCTCGCCCTTTCTTGAAAGCACCTTCTCGATGCCTGGTGCCATGGTGTTTTTCTTTTCGCTACGTTATGTCGCGAAAAAAAAAACACTAGATCGTAGCAACACAGTTATCACATTACAGTGATAAGTATAACATTACATTAGAGTGCGTAAAGCCCACAGAAGGCAATACATCCACTGACATCATCCCTACCAACACTATTAGATGTGAAGCATCTTATGGCGAAGCTTAATCTGGTGGTGGTGGTGGTGGTGGTGGTGTGCCGCGTGACCACCCTTACTGGGCATGCGCAAACCCTTTAAAAAAAATTAAAATAAAAAACCTCTTCTCCCCCCCCCCCTCTAGGCATCCCTCCCCGCGGCAACCACACCCTCACTGCGCATGCGCCTCCCCTCTTCTCTCCCCTCCTACGCTCCCCCCCTCTCTCCTCTAGGCATCCCTGCCCGCGGCGTCCACACCCCACTGCGCATGCGCGTCCCCCCCTCTCTCTCTCTCCTCTCCTACGCTCCCCCCCTCTCTCGCCTCGCGACGCCGACGCAGGCAGCGTCTGCTAGCGAGTTTCTTGGTTGAAAAAACCGACTGCTCGCGCTGCACAACCATTCACTGGCCACCCCGTATATATGGCAATGGATCTTGACCTCCAAGGTGGTGCCGGTGGGAGATTTCTCCTGTGCGTTGTTGAACAATAAAAATTCGCAGCGTGCGCGTTAACTAAAAGCGGACTGCGGGTCTCTGTGTCCAGTCGGAGTCTTCTGTCTCTCATTGCTCATTAGCAGCGATTGGCATGTTCTAGTAGGAAACACCGCTACATCACTGCGTGCTTTGCGCCGTCCCCAGTTTTCTCTCCTGCGCAACGCTGCGTTGAGCGCCAGCGTCAACGCCGCCGCCAGTGTAAGCGTTGGCGCCCGCTGCTTCACATCTACACATGGTTCTCTTTAGCGGGAGATGGTGTAATTTTTCTTATCACTCGCTTTGGTCCTCTCTCAGGAAAAACGATCTGCTACACTTCCAAGCGGGCCCATTGAATATGCTCCACCATGCGAATCGCCTATCAGCCACTAAACAGAGAATGAGAGCCGAGCGTGAGGGGGATGGGGAGCTTCAGCAACGATGGTTTAGGCGGCCATTTTGTTTCTAGGATCTCCATGGACGATTGATGTATTCAAAAATTTGCTGTCCAAGACGTAATTACGTGAGTCCTTGTCCTCGGCATCAAATTATGGGCTTGCTGCGCGCATCTGCCTTCGATTAGTACCATTGACCGCAGATGCGCCGAAAGAAAATTAATCCTAGGTAAAAGGCGCTTTTGGTCAGCTCTTTCTATTTTGCTCATTTTGTAGCACCACTTGGCGATCAGAATACTGGTTAACAGTGGTAGTGTATCTGACGTCTTTATGAGCGTTCGCTGAATGCTCACGCGGGAAAAAAGTTGATTTGAAGACAACAGTTATGTAAGGGGGGATAGCAGCGATTTGTTTTCTGAATCCCGAGAGATAATCGAAACCAGTATTCACTCTTCTATCGACACGATGTAGCCGCGGCACTGTTGAATGAGTGTGAGTAATAGCTTGAAGATGGGGGGGGGGGGGGGGCAGTAGATTCATTTTAACGGTTAGAAGAACCACGAAAAAAATAACTGCTCCAGAATTTATCCTACCATATTTTAACGCGATAGCGTTAAAGAGCTCGTTTCGCAGACTTTCGAGCGTCGGCATCGGCGTCGTTGGTTGTGAGCGAAAAATCATGTTCTTGTCCGTGACCGAAAAATCGAGAAAGATGCCAATAAAATTAATAATAAAAATTTCCCGTTCCGAGTGAGGATCGAACCTGGGCCAGCCTGCGTAACAAGCAGGTGTTCTACCACACAGCCACGCCTCTGCTTGGAAATACAGTGAAAATAACTTTCATGCTTCGCAAACGCAAGCGTCTTTTATATAGACGTCACAATATACCATGTAATATCCCAGGAATATTACGTGGTTCAAGCGTGCATTGCCATCGGTCGTCAGAATATGCGACTATCATAACGATTTCGTAGTTTAAAGCCGGTCACCCATTACAAACGGCACACACCTTACTGCACGTTTTCCCTTAACACCACGTAGTGGGTGCATAGCAATTATGCACTAAGTGGTTGAGGTATTCACTCGGGACAGGATATCGCTATCGCGTTCAACTCTTAAAGGCGAACATTAAGGGTCCCCCCAATTTTTACCGTTATCTGAGAATAGACACGCATTCTACAGAATCGCTTTCTAGTTCTATGCCTTGGTTCAAATGGCAAAAAACTCAGCAGACAAGCTGTGTACTCTATGAAAACCATTACGCTGCTTATCATATCTTTCTCAATATTCTGTGCTGCTAAAACTCCTGGTTAAGGCGAAAGCCTATTTGTTCATGCAAACGTGACGTGGAGCGAAAAGCCGGCGTTATCGCCAAATTGTACTAAAGGTCACATGACCCACATAGGAATTCGTGGGTTCAAGGAGCGCGAGTTCCACTATCGTTTCTTGATTGTGACGTTTGCGGCAATAGAAAAATTGAAAAATAGGCGTTTGTGCAATACAAAGGGCACGGTAAAAGAGCCCCACCAGATGGCGTTCACCTTCGTGTCGCTTCAGACGAACGTACAAAAGAGCCTTTGAGTTTTTACTGCCTTGATATGCTGGGAGAGTTTATGCAACCAACAGATATGTCAAGGTAGCGCTTTGCTTTATACAAAGTGCCGCCTTTTTTATCAGCCGGAACCTCCATAATATTTTCATGACAGACGCCTTCAAGACATCAAGTAATGCTGTGCCGCATTATTGCAACTTCAGATTTATATGCAAATGCATTCTTTAGAAGAATATAAATGTTGCATCACCAAGCAATTACCGTTTAACTTCTAGACTAACACCCGTATTTTGTCCAGCAACAATATCTTCAGTGTGGTGAAACGAACATATATTAGCAATCTCAAAAACCAACAGAATATTTCGCAAAAAAACGTAAGCCAGTTCTACCCCAAGTGAAAGTTGTACGAAATGCGGAGCTGTGATGCGTCTGTGTTTCCCTTGCATTTATCCCGTGGTTATGTGCTCTTTTCTGTTTCTGTTATTTTCTTGTGTTTATCTGCTCTATTCTGCATTTTTATGTTCTTTTGGAATAAATATGTGACATTCGTATCCCTTTCTTCCTTCCTTTCTTGTGATGGTCATTTGTTTAGCGATTACCCATTTTCTGTTTCCATGGTATCATATCTACTGTTTTTATTTCTTCCACTGTTTGCTGCTCCGAGTGATGTGCGTCGAACTCTCGGTGTTGGTGTTTGGGTGTCGCTTCGCTGACTCGGACAGTAAATTAGCCTTTCGGTGACTCTGGCGCTCATGGGAAAGCGTGTGCTAGCGTTCGAAACATCCAGCCTTCATGGCATATGTGTATGAAAAGATGGACCTGCGTAACGCCAACGCGAGACATGAGACGACGAAAGGACGGTCCCTTAAACTGCTCAGAAGTCAAAAGTACGAAGTTGCATCCAGCAGCGGATATTATGGCCTTGATAACTATGAAACAATGACATTGAAGCACAAAGAAGCACCCAATGAATATGTAAGCACTCAGATTACGTTTTAACGCGATAGCGTTAAAGAGCTTGGTTCGTTGGTTGTGAGCGAAAAGTCATCATCTTGTTCGTGCCCGGAAAAATCGCGAGAGATGCAAATAAATTAAACAGTAAAAATTTCCGGGTCCGAGCGCGGATCAAACCCAGGCCGTCTGCGTGGCAAGCAGGTGTTCTACCACACATCCACGCTTCTGCTTGGAATTACAGTGAAATTAACTTCCTCTGCTTCTAAATTCGGTGAAAATAACTTTCATGCTTTACAAGCACACGCGTCCTGTATACAGGCGTCACAATGCAACATGTAATATTGCACTAATATTGCGTGGTACATTGCCATCGGGTGTCAGAACATGCGAATATCATAATGAAATCGTGGTCCAAAGCCGGCCACCCATTACAAAAGGCACACACGTTACTGCGCGTATTTCCTTAAGACCACATAGTGGGTGCATAGCAAGCTAGAAAAAATTTCCCGCTCATAATTGCTCGTGGTTTAAAGCATGCTAACCCATTACATAGTATGCAATAAGTGATTGAAGTACGCACTTGGGGCAGGATATCGTTATCGCGTTCAACTCTTAAAGGCGAAGCTTAAGGGTGCCCCACTTTTTTTATTGAATAAGTATGCGTCGTATTTCTTGACGTGTCTCACTTGACAATTACGTTTCTCTGCCTCAGACATGCCCGCGATTGTCCGGTTGACTTTTGCGCAAAGCCTAGCAAGCTGAGTGGTTGCAGAAATTAAAACTTCAACGCCTGCATCGAAATGCCGCATTTTCGAAGCAATGGATCAAGCCATGTAGTACGTAGAGAAGGACAGCCATTTTCTTTCGCTGCTGTCGGTCACTCTTGTCCTGCGCTCCTGCCGCCTTTCGTAATGTCCCTTGGAAATTTTCCTGCATCAAAAAAAAAAAAAAAGCCTGTGATCTAGAAGGCCTGCTACCCACGGTTTCGAAGCCTACAAGTCGATGCTGTTGGACATCATGTGGGGATGGTATTTCATGTGGATTTCATGATTTTATGTTGGGCATCATGAGTGGACACATAATGTGTTGACAGAATCACATATAATCTATGAAGAAGCTAATACGAGCATATTTGAAGTCATCTTCTTGTGAGTGCCGCGATCGCAATGAGCTGTGCAGCTTTTATGGCAAGGAATATTCTTAACTTAGCGTGAATGGATATTCTGAAAGTTTAATATAAATGAAAACTGTGTTGCTATTCGCCCCGAGATCGAGCGGAGTCGCCGCCTGGTGGCCACTGGCTGAAGCGCGCCTAGTGTGGATTGCTCCTCGCGTCGTCTGCTAGCCACATAAGGCTAGCATGTGCGCGTACCCCATGCTCAACCTCAAAGGGCGGTTTGTCCCGCTCTGTTAGCGCAAGTTTAACTGCTTGTACGTTTGCCTTGCACGATCTACAGACACATTAGGCCTTGCTCGGCTGTATATGCACTGCAATAAGATCAGTTTGTGCACTTGCCGAGAGTGCTGTGTAACCTCCGTTCGCCAGGATCATTTCGGTGTAGGTGCCGCTTTGTAGTTGAAGCACATCATAAAGTGCACTTGGCTTCGTCCCGAACATGAGAAGTATTAAATATTGCGTGATATTTTTTTTAGCGACTCTGTGATAAACGAAGTTTTGCATTGTTGTTAGGTGTCCAACTGCGGCGCTCTTGCTTATCGGTTAGGCGAAGAGCTTTAATTGTGCTTGAGATAACACTTTATTGTACATTCCTGGTCCCACTACAGCGAAATATTTCTGTGTAGTAAATTCTGACACATCGGCACTTAAATTGTCCCTTAAAAAAACAGAAAATGGAATGACACGGAGGTGATTAAACTTGAGTCGCCGAGCGCAATTTTAAAATTGGGCTAAATTTATACAGACACACCCGTGTGATTAGATTTGGGTTCGCTTTAAAGAATCCAGATGGTCAAAATTAATCCAGACGGCGTGCCTCACACTTATGTCGTATAACTTCACTCCAAACATCATCTTTTTTCTTTTTTTTTACGATATCTTGAGCGCTTTTGTGGCGTTGTCATAGACTGACGGAAGGATCGGACATTATTCACTTGAAAAAAAAAAAAAGAAAGTTTTTGTCCCATCAAATAACCGAACCTTTGTTGCATCACTGTCATGCAGATAATCCATCGAAAAAAAAGCTGCGTGCTGAACTGTAACTTTTTTATACTGTTATTGGAGTAAGAACAAACGCACCAAAGCGCTGCCAGCCAGGTAGCATTCCTGAATAAGCTTATCAAGTCCATTTCATGGAGAACTGAATAATAAAAAATGCGGATGCGTATTCGCGGTTACTTCAGCTCAAGAAAATGGGATTTCTTTCTTTCTCATTTTTTTAGTATCCAAGACCAGTATGCATGAGGCAAAGAATGAATTAAGTCGCCCTACAGCAGTACGAAGTAGGCGGGACACAAGTTCAACACTTAGCCTACAGATAAAGACATAGTGCAAAAACGCAGACAGTCGCCAAGCGCGAACATCCCTTTCAATGGCAGATTGCGTTTCTCGCACAAGTAATAATAACGTTCGGCGAGCTTCGTGCATCCATGCGCAAAAGATGACATATAATATTACGAGTAGGCTGCAGTCAGAGCATTTTATTTGCCGACAATCGGCTCACACCGCTCAGAAAAGAGCGCCGCTGCGTACATTTGTATGCGCGCCGCCGGCCGCCTATCCACACAAGCGCGGTGACGGTGCTGCCACCTGTAGCCCGATCTCGGGGCGAATAGTGATTTTCGTATATCTTTTCGTATTAAGTTTGCAATGATAAATTATTTTAATAAATGTGGGTTAGCTGAAGTTCTGTTTACTAGAATATATGCGTTTACGTTAAAGGGAAATACTCTTCCGCCCAACACTGCGGTTTAATGTGCTACGTGGAAAGGGGTTTGGGATGTAGAGTGCGTTATTTGTGTGACGCTATGTTAGTGCTTAACTATGACAGATGACGAATAGTTATTTCTTGCTTGTATGCTTCGTAGAAGGCGTTATTAACAGTTATAAACAGGCACCGACAAAGTATTTGTTTACCGAGCTGTCGGAAGCTGGCGGCGCTGCAGCGGAAGCTGCCCTGACATTCGTTTCAGAATGCGATAAGCGCAGCCTGGCGTGCCTTGCCCGTTCATTCGTTAACCTCTTGTTTACCAAGAATGTTGCCCTAATGTTTAGCCAGCTCATAAAAGTGCAAAAGATCGTTATAAACACTCACGTTACACATTTTTACTTAGATCGCAAGAGAGGCGAAACCTCTGCAAACACGCAGAGGTTTCGGCTCTGTTTTTGTTGTCGCCGCCGTTCTCGCGAGTGATCCAATAAGCACTCCATGGCGGTTCGGTGACGCGCCCGACTTGAGGAGAGAAATTAATATTTCTCCTTCTCAGTGTTAAATGCGAAAAAAAACACACAATAATTTTCTAAATCGTTGCTTCGAAGTCGCTAGTGGCACCAGGTTCCCCAGCAAACTTTCCACTACCCAATAATGCTCGGACAGGTGGCGGCACGCGTCTTGCAAAACTCCAGTCTAATGTCTATGATCAGATTATCGATGACCAGCGACTGCGCTCGCAGCTATCAGTGTACAGAGAGGAAATGCTTGTACGTTTATATTTGCGTTTTCAAGGCACAAATCCGCCCGGAAATAATGTTTGGTATTTACCTGTATTCCTACCACCCTCTTCACACTCACAATCAAGTTTCAATTTTCGAGACGGTCTGGCACAAAAAAAAAAAGAAAGCTGTTTGACATGTACAGCATGAATATAGTTACCGGGAGTGGACAGACGTCCATATAAGCGCTAGCTTAGCCCTTAAATCTGCATGGATAAGAATCTTTTCTGTATGCTTTCGCTTGCCTGATCATACTCGCCGACGTGTCGTGCTTGTGCATTTCAATCGTATTGCGTTCGTGTATCTGCATAGCGTTAAACAGCAAGATCATAGACTGTCTCCTAACCCTC
Organism: Rhipicephalus appendiculatus; assembly: GCA_030522465.1. NCBI lineage: Eukaryota > Metazoa > Arthropoda > Arachnida > Ixodida > Ixodidae > Rhipicephalus > Rhipicephalus appendiculatus. The sequence goes on from JALIZH010011598.1 coordinate 244,797, forward strand.
AAGACTTCATCCCATTCTCCAATCTAGTTATCTTAAGCTGGGAGTGCGTAAAAAACTGATGAGTTAGGTTGGCTTTCTGAGGGATTTTGGAAGTACTGGAATAAATGCTATGCAGCAAGTTGGAGCAATAGTTTGTCAGGAAACGTTCGAAAACACTTTCTTTAAAGATCTGCTCCGGGAATCGCACTCACGCTATGCAGATTTATGCACGTTGAGTTACCCTACGGAGCTCCATTAAAGTGCAAATGGAAGCCTTCCGTCTTCAGTTCACTTATCACAAAGCAATGGCCAACTGTGCGACGACAGCTTCGCCTGCTCATTTATCGAAAAGACGAGCTTCGTTTAGGGATGGCTAAGAGTTTCCAAGTTCCATTAGTAAAGTGGCAATCACTCACATTGAATAGGATCGAGGAACGATGGAATCCTAGCGCGGCAGGAGACCTACTCAATACTTCGGCGTGAAATACGCACAAACAGTGCAGAACGCTTCCACAACATTTTGATGAAAAAAGGTATTGCCTAACGTTGCCTTACCTACCTACCTACGATTGAAAGAAATACGTGTAAATTTTAGGGCTCGTTTGCTTTGTTAAACACAATATTCATGAGAAGTAACACCCAATGATGCCAAGGAAAGTATAGGAGATGTAGAATAAGGTAAAGGTGGGCTTGTTGGTTAGGGTACATAGTGAAGTATATGGGGCAGAGCGAGAACAAATACAAGGACGAGAAAAGACAGGAAATGTGCTGTGTGAGAGGACGACAGTGCATGTCCTGTATCTTCTCGTCCTTGTATTCGTTCTAGCGCTGCCCCATATACTTCAATAGGAAATGTTATTAGAAGTAATTGTAACGTAAATTCGAAGAAAGAAAAGTGGACGAAAAGATAACTTGCCACCGGCAGGGACCGAACCTGCCACCTTCGAATAACGCGTCCGATGCTGTATCGCTGAGCTACGGTGGCGGTCATCCCACCGTCCACTTGAGAGGGTATATACGTGCATTCAAACGTGGGACATTCAGTCAGCGCCGCCTGTTGCTATTGCGGCGAGTGAGCAACACTCTTTTTGCCTGTTGGCGTCACGTAGCACGTGATCTTATTACGAGCTGGCAGCTGACCAATAATCCCTCGCATACTACCTGAAGGCATCAAGTCTGCCAGAACGAGACCCTCGTCTCGCTATGGAATGAAGGAAAGAAGTGTATATTTAAGGGCTCGTTTGCTTTGTTAAACACAATATTAATGAGAACTATCAGACAATGATGTCAAGGAAAGTATAGGGGACGTTATTACAAGTGTAGTGGTGAAAGAGCAAGGCATTCGCCAGTGGGACGCTTGCTTGGTGCGAGGCGCGAGCGCTGGTGCTGAGCGTGAAATGTTGGTGCCGAGCCTGCCTCACTGTTGACTGTTTTCATTGTGTCGGCTTGCTGCTGCTACCTGACGTTATCGAATAAACCCCCCTTACAAAGTGGTGGAGGTGCTGGGTAGTTAAATCTGGAACTTCGAAGCCGGAAGCTGCCCACCGCCCCGACAATGCCTGATCCGACCACCGAGCATGGCACCGCCCAACCAAGCACGGCCCAATCCCCACTGGTCATCGTGCCTACCACCCTGCGCCAACGCGATCCGCCTTTCTTCAGCGGCACCGAGGACCAGGATGTGGAAGATTGGCTGCAGTTGTTTGAGAAGGTGAGCGCCGCCCACAAGTGGGACGACCCCTCGAAATTGGAGTACGTCCCATTTTACCTCAAAGACGTCGCGAGCCTGTGGTTTCACAACCACAACTCCGAGTTCTCCACGTGGGCCGCTTTTAAGACCATCTTCACGGCAGTGTTTGGGCGCCCGGCAGTACGCAAGCTCCGCGCAGAGCAGCGCCTACGCGGACGTGCGCAAAAGCAGGGTGAAACTTTCACCAGTTATATCGAAGACGTCATCGATCTATGCAAGCGCCTGAACGCTGAGATGAGCGAACAAGAGAAGATTAAGCACATCTTAAAAGGCATAGATGACGATGCCTTCCAAATGTTGCTGGCGAAGGACCCAAGTACCGTATCCGACCTTGTGACCCTGTGCCAGAGTTTCGAAGAGCTTCGCAAGCAACGCGTCTCAGTTCGGAGGTCGACGACAGTAGACGACTCCCTCGCCGCCTTGACCATCGGCGGTGACAACACTCTGATGGCACAGATAAAAGAATATGTGCGCGAAGAAGTGGCTCGACAGCTTTCGTGCTTGTCATATTTGCCGACCACCGAAGCACCTGCGAACTGTCTAGCGCCAGCCATCAGACAGGCTATTCAAGAGCAGGTCTCCGAGGCGTTACCGCCCGCCTCTCCACCGACACCTGTCGCTGCGCCATTGACTTATGCGGCTGCCGCTGCAAGGCCTCCACGTCGTCTGCCAGTATCGCCTCCGCAACCTGCTCGGCCATCCACCACGCCACTTCCTGGTGCACAGCTGCACTACGGGAATTCCCTGGCGTACTGCTGACAACCGGCCGATTTGCTACGCTTGCGGAATTCCAGGTCACGTTGCACGCCTATGTCGTCGGCGCTTCGCGGTGAACCCGGATGCACCGAGGTATGCCGACTGCTCGTTGCGGCCTCCATACCGCGCACCTTACACGCCACCTGAAGTCTCCGACCGCGAGTATGCCGACTACTCGTTGCGGCCTCCATACCGCGCGCCTTACACGCCACCTGAAGTCTCTGACCGCGACCCTCCACCTGCTCCCGATACCCAAACCTTCGCTTCTCGTCGCTCCCATTCACCACGCCGTCACTCTGTCTCCCCTATGCGTCGCCGACCCACCTACCGTCGAGACGGAAAACTGACCGCCGCAGCTCCGGAGGCACGAGCTGCGTCGTCGTCGTTCTGTGTGAGTCCTCGCCTGTCCCCCCGCCAACCTTATTGATGTAATTGTTGAAGGTGTACGAACACTTGCGCTTATAGATACTGGTACCGCAATATCCGTGATTAGTCAAAGACTCTGCCGCTCGATTCGTAAAGTCACGACGCTGTCTCCCGTGATGTCCCTCAGCACTGCGAGCGCACAACAAATTGAGCCCGTTGCGGCGTGTACGGCCAAAGTGGTCATTCGAGACGTATTGTACACCATTGAATTTCTCGTGTTGGCTTCATGCTCCCACGATGTCATCCTGGGATGGGATTTCTTATCCCGCCATCACGCCGTTGTCGACTGCGCTCGTGCCGAGGTGGAACTATCTGCGTTTCGTAATGCGCCTTCTGTAGAGGTACCCGTATCTACTGTAACCAAGCTTGTCGTTGCGACGGACATGGACCTTCCTCCCTTCGGCGCCGTGTTTGTTCCTGCTTACTGCGCTTCACTTTCTGACGCTACCGTTCTGTTCACACCATCTGACCTCTTCGGTAGCCGCCACCATACGTCGCTGCCATTCGCCGTTCTAGAACTTCGTCAAGACACCACTGGAATATTTATTTCCAATCCCAACTCGTGCTGTCTCAGTTTGCGCCATAACGAGACGCTCGGCCACGTTCAGCCTATTGATGAAGATGTTATCGTGTCTATTGATTTCTTCGAAACGAAGCAAAACCCGGAGCTGAATGCGTTGACTCCTCACCTTGCTTCGGACAGAATGTCTTCGGATGCATTTCACCGCTCCATAGACAGCCATCTCGCTCCGGCTCAACGAGAACAGCTTCTTACCCTTCTGCACGAGTTCAGAAGCTCGTTTGATTTCCCCCAAGCGGCCCTAGGTCGAACGAACACCGTTGTCCACAAAATTGACACTGGGACCAATACGCCTTTGCGGCAGCGCCCCTATCGTGTATCACCAGTGGAGCGTCGCATAATTACAGAGCAAGTAGACGACATGCTACAGCGCGGAGTCATCACGCCTTCTTGTAGTCCTTGGTCTTCCCCAGTTGTACTCGTCAAGAAGATGGTTCCATCCAATTCTGTGTGGACTACAGGCGCCTCAACAACATTACGAGGAAAGATGTTTACCCTCTTCCCCGCATAGACGATGCCCTCGATTGTCTCCAAGGTGCCGAATTCTTTTCGTCGCTAGACCTGCGTTCGGGTTATTGGCAAGTCCCAATGGCTGAGTGTGATCGCCCGAAAACGGCGTTCGTCACGCCGGACGGCCTCTACGAATTTACAGTAATGCCATTCGGACTGTGTAATGCGCCCGCAACCTTCGAGCGAATGATGGACAGCATTTTACGCGGACTCAAATGGAAGATATGCTTGTGCTATCTTGATGACGTTGTCGTTTTTTCACCCGATTTCGCTTCCCATCTCACTCGCCTGCGCGAGATTCTCCAGTGCCTGACCAACGCCAGCCTTCAGCTTAACCTGAAGAAATCTCACTTCGGAGCTCGAGAACTCACCATACTTGGTCATGTCGTTTCCAAAGACGGCATCTCGCCCGACCCTGACAAACTTCGAGCTGTTGCTCAATTTCCAAAGCCGACTACACTGAAAGAACTACGAAGCTTCGTGGGCCTATGCTCGTATTTTCGTCGCTTTGTTCGGAACTTTGCTTCGATCATTGCCCCACTAACGAGGCTGCTTTCTGGCCCTGCGGATCTTTCAAATTGGACACCAGCCTGCGACGAATCCTTCACTGTACTGCGCCAACTACTTACTTCGCCGCCCGTTCTGCGCCATTACGACCCGACTGCGCCCACCGAGCTACACACGGACGCCAGTGGCGTCGGCTTTGGTGCAGTACTCGCGCAACGCAAACCCGGTTTTACAGAGTATGTTGTCGCCTATGCCAGCCGCGCCCTCACTAAGGCGGAAGCCAACTACTCTGTTACCGAAAAGGAGTGCCTCGCGATTGTGTGGGCGTTAAACAAGTTTCGTCCCTATTTGTACGGCCAGACATTCGACGTGGTGACTGACCATCATGCACTCTGTTGGTTAGCGTCACTGAAAGATCCTTCTGGTCGTCTTGGACGTTGGGCACTTCGCCTACAAGAATTCGACATTCGCGTCGTCTACCGATCGGGACGGAAGCATTCTGACGCGGATGCGTTATCGCGATCACCCGTGCAATCCGCTGAAAAAGAAAGCTCAACCGCTGAGTTTTCCCTCACTGCTCTTAACGTCACAGACATGCCATCTGAACAGCGAAAGGACCCTTGGATCGTCTCTCTCTTGAATATTCTCTCCGACTCTTCGGCTTCTGGATTTCCGCGTGCTCTTCGCCGCCAAGCAACGCATTTCGCAATACGAGACACACTCCTATACCGGCGCAACTACCAAACGGCAGGTCGTAAATGGCTCCTCGTCATACCCCGTCATATGCGATCTGATGTCTGCGCATATTTTCATGCAGAACCGCAACATGCACACGCTGGTGCGCTAAAAACGTATGAGCGAATCCGCCAACGTTACTACTGGCGGGGCATGTACACATTCGCGCGAAAATACATTCGCTCATGTTCGTTGTGTCAACAACGGAAGACATTTCTGCATTCACTTGGTCCGCTGCAGCCTTTGCCATGTCCTCCACGCCCATTTGACCGTGTTGGGATTGACCTATACGGCCCACTCCCGTGCACTGTTGCTGGTAATCGATGGGTGCTGACCATCTGCTGACCATCTGACCATCTGACCAGATACACAGAAACGGCCGCGCTACCTTCGGCTGGTGCTCGTGACGTTGCCACCTTCATCTTGCATCGGTTCGTTCTCCGTCATGGTGCACCACGGGAACTGCTGAGTGACAGAGGTCGTTTGTTTTTGTCCGAAGTTCTGCAACAGCTCCTTCATTCATGTCGTACGGTACACCGCACATCAACAGCCTACCACCCTCAGACGAACGGTCTAACGGAACGTTTCAACCGAACACTGGGAGACATGCTTGCTATGTATATTGATTCTGACCATGCCAATTGGGATGTCGTTCTCCCATTCGTCACGTACGCACACAATACTGCGACACAATCTACCACGGGCTTTTCCCCATTCTTTCTTTTATATAACCGCGAACCATGCAGCACACTCGACACAATTTTGCCGTATAATCCAGATGCCTCCGAATTCAGCCCAGTTTCTGAAATGGCAGAGTATGCTGAAGAGTGTCGTCAGCTCGCACGCTCATTCACCGCGGATAATCAAGCCCTCCAAAAAAGACCGCCATGACCGTGATCTGGCCCAGGACACTTTCCCCGTCGGCTCACTCGTGTGGCTCCGACTGCCTTTCCACTCTCCTGGCCTGACCCCCAAGTTTGCACCGAAGTATACCGGCCCTTACCGCGTCATCAAGTGCGCCTCTCCCGTCACATACGTGATTGAGCCTGTCAAGCCGTCCACGGACAAGCGCCGTCTTGGTCGTGAGACGGTCCATGTCAGTCGCCTCAAGCCCTGCTACGACCCTCCTGTCCTCTCGTCTCATTGAGTCGCCAGGATGGCTCCTCTTCATCGCCGGGGTGTTGTAGTGGTGAAAGAGCAAGGCATTCGCCAGTGGGACGCTTGCTTGGTGCGAGGCGCGAGCGCCGGTGCTGAGCGTGAGCTGTTGGTGCCGAGCCTGCCTGACTGTTGACTGTTTTCGTTGTGTCGGCTTGCTGCTGCTACCTGACGTTATCGAATAAACCCCCTTACACAAGTAATTGTAATGTAAATATGAAGAAACAAAAGTAGACGATAAGATAACTTGGCACCGGCAGAGACCGAACCTGCGACCTTCGAATAACGCGTCCAACCTACACAGCAAACGGGTTCGAGCCTTTTAGGGAGTTTTGGGCTCGGCTTTTAACTTGCATCCTAAAGGTACTACGCAAAACCCCCCTTACAAAAGAGGTTTTAGTGGGGTACGTAGGGCAAGATGGCGGTGCCTGTTGAAGCGAGAGCCGTCCACTTCGAGTATTTCTAGCCGTCAGCCTGCATTATTAAACTCATTCATTCCCGAATAACCCTGGTATTTGATTTAGATTTGTGTAATGAGGCTTCGCTAGACGTATACTGCAGATAAAAGAGCTCCATTTTCGAGATACACAGCTGATTTGTGGTGCAGAAGGCTTAACAAGGTTTCTTCGTGTTTTTATTTAACTCATTTCGGGGGGTCTGAACGGAGCGCATTGGAAGTTTTTCTGCTTCTTTTGAGAGCTTTTAAAACCTCCCATTATACGCGGCCCGAGAGAGGGCGAGAACAATAAGTATTTCAGGCACTATAATAGCGTTTTAGAGACATTTTTTGCAACTATTCATCGCTGGGCATATTAGAAAATGGACATCAATGTATTCATGCACAAACATGACATATGCATACAAGCACGCACGACACAGCAATCGAACTCGCGACCACGCGCACTCAAAGCAAACACCATATCCAATACAACACAGCGCCACCACTAGCTTGCATTGTTTTTCACGGGGTTATATATGTACACAGCGTCTACTAACCCGTCGGCGACACTTCATACTTTTGCTCTCGTAACATCGCCATGTGCTAGCGCTTGCGCAAGGCCAGTACGTAAACCGAGGGGAGTCACGAAGGCCTAGGTAAACACCTTCAGCTTCACACTATTAAGGCGAAAGCCTATGTCTCATGCTCAAGTCCGTCCGGCGTCCGTCCGTCTGTCGGTCCATCCATCCATCCGTCCGTTCGGCGTCCGTCCGTCCGTCCGTCCGTCCGTGTCCATCAGTCCGTCCGTCCATGTCCATCCGACCGTCCAACCGTGTCCGTCCGCCCGTGTCCGTCCACCCGTGTCCGTTTGCCCGTCCGTGCCCATCCGTCCTTCCGTCCGTGTCCCCGTCTGCCCCTGGCATCTCAACGTCTCGCCCACCAGCCGCCACTCTATCGTCGTCGCCAGCCAGCCCACGTCAACTCGACCAGTAAAGCATCCGTGTTTTGGTCAGATTGAACTCGGGTTCTCCGCTCGGCCGCTCAGCCGCGTTATAGCTAGACTATCCAGTTTAGATCATTGAACTTACGTTTTGGTTGTAATTAGGAGTGGTTTACCGTGTGCAGTGAATTTTTACTAAGTGTAATTTTGTGTACATATATAGTTTTCACTTTAATTCTTCATTAAATGTTTCCTGTGTTGGTTTGTTAAACCAACTGCTTTGTCAATAAGACTCTCAGTGGCTCAGCCATAGAGAGCCGTTACGAACAAAAATGCCCCCCACCTCCCCGAAGGGTATCGTGAGGAAATGCGAATGCACTTCTTGCGCCGAGAGATTTCGCCTTCACCGACTTCTGCCATCGCCTTCAGAGGCGCCCAGCCAGCGAACGGTCGAGAGTGAGGCGCGAGCGGACGGGAGAGTGGGGCACAGGGAGGAGAGAGAGCGAACGGCGAGAGAAGGAGCGGCGAAGCACTGCACCTACCCTCTCCTACACTCTCTCGCACCACATGCTCCGGTTGCTAGGGGCGAGGATAAGCGCGCGCGCCCGCAGCTGTTGCTATGGGAGAGGGAGTGAGAGCGGAGAGATAACACATGCCGGCGCGCGGACGCCGCCGCGGACAACGCCGGACGCCTCACATAGCCCGACTAAGAAATGCATTCGCATTTAAAAGAAGAATTTGCTTCACAACACCCCCACGGTGCACGTCTGCTTCTTCAAGACTTCTCGTAGAAGTTTCGTAGCTTTTAAGGCGAGAGCCTTTAATGTCTCATGCTCAAGTCCGTCCGTCCGTCCATCCGTCCGACCGTCCGTCCATCCATTCGTCCGTCCATCCATCCGTCCATTCGTGTCCATCCGTCCGTCCACCCGTGTCAGTCCGTCCATCCGTTCATGTCCGTCCGTCCCTCCGTTCGTGTGTCCGTCCGTCCGTCCATGTGTCCCTCTGCCCGTCCGTCATTTCGTGTCCGTGCATCCGTCCGTCCGACAAAACAAAAAGACATGGCATAGTCAGTCGAATGGCCACAAGCTTTCGCTGAACACACTTTAGAATGTACAAAGTGTCCTTCAGTTTTTAGGTTTGTCTTGTCGTGCCGCTAGAAAAATTGTAAACGTGTGCCCTCTTGAGTACTTCGACACTGCATCACTCGCCCGAAATTCGTCGATACCAGCGTGACAAAAGGTATCGTGAGATGGCCGAACATATACGCATTCCATATGTGCCGCGACGGACTGTGAGCGGCCACTAAGCGGGAGCCGCGAGCGTGCCTGTGTCCATCGTTCTCGTCTGCCACCGGCGCGCTTACCGCTACGACTCCCATAGCATGTAAAAGTTAGGTTTTTATTTTTACTTTATTTTGAAAGTGTTTGCGCATGCGCAGTAAGGGTGGTCACGCCGCACACCACCACCGGATTGAGCTTGGCCATAAGATGCATCACATCTAAAAGTTAATGCACATGCACGCCCTTGTCAACGTCCATGTGTACGTGGAACTCCTCTTGCACAGATGATGTAGCACGGATTAAAAAAAGATGTAGTATAATGTCTCCCTCGACGAAACAGCTGTTCTTCAAAAAATTATGCTTCTTTTGAATTGCTTGTATACTATACGTACAGAAGTATACAGGTTCGATTGCTTGCCATTCAGAATTTCGGTAGACATAACACAGAAACACGCGGACTGTAGCAAATAGGCACGAAACTGGAAAAAACCAAGTCATTTTAAGCACTGCGTCGTCCACCTGTACATTATGCTTAATTTTATTTCTGCAACATGCAGCTTCAGTTATGCTACGATTGATGAAGGATCACCGAATCTACACAAGAACACAGTGATCACTTTCTGCCTATCTGCCTGTCGCTTATTTATATTTCACGATAATTCTGAAGAGTAAATCATCTGTTCTACTTGTTTGGTAATATAAACACAAGCCATTAATTACATTGAGCCAGCAGCGTTTCAGCAATTTGTATTCCATGCAGGAGTTCATACCTCAAATGATAAAACAAACAGTGTTCACAATATTCCATTGGAATCAAAGCAGCAGCAGTTCTCACGTCAGTGTCAGCATATGTATATTTCCATCTTTGTGCACAGAACGTGCACCCAATACTGAACAATGGGAACATATAGAGCACAGCTGAAGTACTACATATAATTCGCAGCAGTAAGGCGACACGAAAATAGAGTAGAAACTCTCATCATAATGCACACTGACATGTGCACTTCACAATACCAGTATGTAAATTAAGCACAATCCAAAGAAATGGGATGTACAAAGAACTTGGTGTCAGCCTACATATGAAGGTCAGTAAATTAGTACAATCAAGCTAGCATTACGTTTAAGAAATATACAACATACAGGCAGGCATGTTTTACTTTTTTGTTGCATTAGTTTGCCCGATGGCGTCAGAATATGTCACACATGATCATACATATCAGTTTTTCCGCAGAAAAGTCCAAAATAGACATGTGGTGTTGATTGTAGGTCCACTTACCACAATTTGTAAAAGCGTTCAGCCATCCTAAGAAAACAACATTGCGTTCATATATGGCTGCACATATTTACTCACAGATATGTGAAAACTAATGTAATTTTCTGGAATTATGCTTGGGAACTTGTCGGCGTTATCACACAACTGCAATACACCAATATTTTTATACATAATTAGCACAACTATGTTTACAATATATCCATGCCAGCGCCAGTATCATCTGCAACTTCAAAAGTTCTTCATCTTTAATTCGTCACTTCAAGGCTTACACATAACTACCTCATTGAAAATTAATCCCAGTACCGTGGCTGCAAAGTCAACTTGAAATTAAGCAATCACACACCTAAAATTACAAATTTCCTATATATAGTGGCTGCTGACTTGGCATATTGGATCCTAGGGCTTGATATGTCATGAGGTTGAATAGAATTTCACCGCCAATGTATAGAGCCCATAAACCAGTCAGGACTTGAGTTCTTAGTTAAGAAAAGCGCGAAAACAAAACTACAACACACATAGAAATAGAAATGAAAGGAACAAGACGACAGAGTACTATCAATTGAAATTGAACACGTGTATGGCGTTTTTAGTCATGTTGGTACTCATTCTGTGACTGCGTGATTCTTTATTCTTGTAATTTTTTCGTACTATGTGTGTTTATCTTTCTGTGGTTTGCATTACATTTCAGTTGCTAGTGGGACATCGTCCCGCGCACATTTTTAACTTTGAATACACATCAACTCGCCCAACTGTCCCTCTTAGGATTAAGTTTGATGGATAAGCCCGGTACCACTCAGCGTCGTTTTAAACAATGTGAAATTTTCAAATGGGCACGCTATTGGAAAGGTTGTATTCAGTACCCCGCATAACACTCTGCATCAGTGCGAGTATTTGCCCAAATGCTGTAAGATGTACGAAATGTTCGAGTTAGTGTACAGTGAGGCACAGGGGAGTGTTCCCACAATACAATGTCTTCTACACAAACAAGCGGGCGAGCAACTCTTGCTGCTTTGCCAGAATTGTCTTCCTGAAAATGATAGAAAAGAAGTCCATTAAGCTTTCCATATCCAGAAATGTGTGATGCGTGTTTTGAATTGGCTGTCCGCTTGGCGCGGCCAGCCAATTCAAAACAAGCATCACACATCTTTGTTATGTGAGCTTAATGGCCTTTCTTTTTTCGCTTTGCATTGCACTTTTCACGGGATGCAATGTGCAGAACGGCACCTACTGCAGCCCAAGCGACGATAAGGAATGCGCAAACAGAGGAATTATAAGTATTACGGACCATTTGTGTTCCTAAATGTGCCGCGAACGCGGCGCGCCGATCAGCTCCTGCTCGCTTGAGTGACTGGGCCATTGCCACATCATTGCTCACGCAGTGCGGCGTGTTGCACTGTCGTCAAACCACGCATATCGCGTCCAGCGACGAGAACGCAGTAAGGCTGCCGGCATGCAACGCGCACACATGTTCGGCGCATAGCAGGGTAGTTGGAAAGCGTCCCTTCAAATAGACGTGGTTATCCCATGACTGCTTCGCTTCGCTATCACTCACGCACGCCGCTGGGGCCAACCACGGTGGTCTCCGCTGTCATTTCGGAACTTAAACGACTCTCGTCTCACGTTTCTTTCTTCATGCTTTTTTTCCCTCCGCGCGCGCATGCGTGCGATGGTTCCTCTCTTCTCGCCGCTGTGCGAAGGTCGAAGGGCATTTTTTCTCGCTTCGTCCCTTACAGAGCGGCCGCTTGAGGAGAGTCGCGTTTTTTTCTTTCGTTTTTCTTTTTCATTTTTTTTCGCCGGGTTTTCTCAACACCAGATTTTATTCCGTGCTCTGAGGCACGCTGCCTCGGCCCAATTCGTCATCCAAAAAGGTATACTGCGTGTGCATGACGTGCCGATCGGCCACATCGAGGATGCACACGCTCCTCCTTTTAGTTTAATTTTGATTTGATGGTAAACCAACATAAGCGAAGTCATTCTGTGGTCGAAGTGCTTCGTGAATCCAAGCCCAATGGCGCATTCCGTACAACAATATATATCAGTCGACGAGACGAAGAAATCATTGATTAGCACGTTCATGAATTTATTAAGCACTTTGAGAAATGTGAGCTATTAAGCACTTTGAGAAACACTTCTTTCACCCGTGCAGGTTGCATAGCTGCCCGCCAACACTGAAGGCACTATAGAAAGCTTCGGATAAAATAAAGGGAAAAGATGCCAGAAAAAGTGAAACAGGAGTTTTCTGTTCTTCAACTCCATTCGACAAATGACTGCAACTCCATTCGACAAATGACTTCACATCGTGAATTTACCTCCTTTCTTCCACCTCTTATCCACATAATTTCTCGAGGAAGTAAAATTGAGGACGCAGAACATTATTACACTCATCTTAATACACCCTAAGGGAGTACGGTCCAAAATGAAGGTAGTATTAAGGCCTTAAAACGCCCAATTTGGCTAGTTTGCGTTTACAGTGTAGCTACTGTAACTTCAGTCTGACCTTACCTAACTGTTGTAACCTCGCACTGAATCAAAATAACCTGTCTAACACTGAATCAGAATAACCTGTCTGAAGCGTCATTCTCCTGTTTGAAGCTATGTCGAGATGTTTCCCTGGTATAACGCCTTAATTAACACATGTATTCCGATATAACACAATGAAGCTTTACATTTCGTGCAGGCCTTGTTGCCAGGTGTCCGCAAATGCTATTCTCGAAGTGAAATTATTCATCAGTGTGATTGCAGTACCTTCAGAATTGATCTGTGCTTGAGTCAAGATTGTGCATGTCGAATATATCGCCGAAGAATTCGTGTTAGCTAAAGTTTTCTTATACCAAACAGCTTTCGCACGCAACGAGCTTTAAAAGATTTGGACAACCCGAAAACTTCCTTCAAGTTCAATTCTTGTCCCAGCAAACTCTTTATTACATTTTCTTGTCCCTTGGATTCTTTAGCTGCTGCTAAGGTAGAAAGCGTGATCCTGTGAAATAGAATATCTATCTGTGTAGCTACGTTCTCTACCCCAAACATTACCTTCCCCTCGCCGCTCATTTCTTCGTAAAACCTGTGGACAATGTCAACATCGAGCGTTGATATAATGATATCAAATGTTGGGGCGGGCCACAAAACCATGACATGAGTATTACAGACGCCGTAGGGGGGGCGGGGGGGGGGGGTCTCCAGAAATTTCGCCAGCCTCAGGTTTTTTAACGTGCATTTGAACGTTAAACGTGTACATGGGTGTTCTTTGCATTTCACCTCCATCGAAATGCGGCCGTCCTGGCCGCGAATCGAACCCGCGCCCTCGAGTTAGCAGCGCGACACCCTGCGTACTAAGCCACCACGGTGCGTCATTAAGCGTTGAGCCTATCAAGATTTTGCATTTTTCGGCTACATACCGTTATTGTGACCGCTTGCGTAGTCGAAAGCGCACAAAACTAAGTGAAATCAGTTGAACACACACTATAGTCGTGCGAGGCAAGGCAGAACGGGCGTGCGACTGCCTGGCAAATAATGCTACGAGACAATTCAGAACTGGCATCTCTCGTGTATGGACCATTTGAGAGCTTGTAGCTTCATACCAATTCTGAAGAATAGAAAAACACATATTAGAAGAAAGGTTTATATGCAGAATAAAATGACAGGCTTGTCGCTGCACTTCATAGCATCTTATTTAACGCAAAACTGCAGCATAAGGAAACCAGAAATCAAGGTGTTCTACACATGTGTCTCGCTAGTTAAATACACTACTACAACATAGGATGTCTCCTCGCTGACGTCAAATGAGGTGTGTTTATGCACGGTCCACAAAAATGAAATCTTGTTCCGATACGTGGCTGGAGCTAGACAGAAAACCAATGACGATATTTCCGCAATTCCATGTGTTTAACCCACTGAGATTGACAAGACAACTAGAGACTGGAAACATAATACAATGATGTATTTTGTTTTTGTTGGCCTTACAAAGTGCAGAAAAGCAGTGAAAAAGATAGCTGTACTTCTAAAAAAGAAGTTGTAGACTGGGGCACATACGTCCGTATGTATCTTAAAGGAAGCAACAAGCTAAAGCAGTAACCGATGCTTCTTAACCGTATGGAAGTCTAGAAAACAATTTCTTGCCGCTGTAAAGCACTGGTGCTCTGAAAAAACTGCACGAGAACTTCTTGCATGGTTTTCCAATCTACTACGTTTCGCAATTGGCGCTTCCAACACCCACCCTTGACGTTTGCAGTACACGACAATACGCCGCACTTTGTAGGCTGCGCCATGGTTGCACTAGTCTCTAGTCGGCTGAAACTCGTTGTCTGGAAAATGCAGAGCTTCTCGGGGCTGCTCAGAGCGATGGAAAGGCATAACAATGGCATTAAAAGGCAGAACACGGTTAGGTAGCGTTGACCAATACTTTTTGAGATCTGGTAACACATGGTAACTCAAAATTAAGGGGACTCCCATAAACGCCTACTTTTCTTTGTTTGATGTTGTGAAAACGATTTCATTTTGCTGCATGTAGCGGGTACTTTCTTCCACGAGTTCGTCAGAGACCACTACATTCAAGTTCATGACTGGCGGCAACATCTCAAGTCTTGTGGACACTCCCTTCATCTCCAGCCTGTATGCATCGCACTAGTTCATACTCCATCCCCGCATGATTTGTAAATATTTTACGCTGCTAATTAGTTACCCATGTCAGTTCTTTGTACTGTATGTATTGCGATATTTCCATTCAACACACGTGGCGCGCTCGCGGCCGTTTCACCAGCTTGATATACGCCAAAATTGGTATTGCGTGACGTGACTCCATGACGAACATAAATAACAGTTGCTAACATGAAAATAATGATATGCATATCATGTACGGCATGATTTACATGACACGCTCATGGCGCCCTAGCCACCGCTTCGCTCGCTTGATATGCGCCAAAACTGGTATTGTGCGACTTGACTATGGGGTGAACATAAATGACAAGTGTTAACATAAAAATCATCAGATGCATGTCATGTATGGCAAGATTTATAGGGTCAGCCGCGGTGGTGTAGCGGTTAGGGTGCCCGACTGCTGACCCGAAGGTCGCGGGTTCGATCCCGGCCGCGGCGGTCGCATTTCAATGGAGGCGAAATGGTAGAGGCCCGTGTACTGTGCGATGTCAGTGCACGTTAAAGAACACCAGATGGTCGAAATTTCCGGAGCCCCCCCACTACGGCGCCTCTCATAATCATATCGTGGTTTTGGGACGTTAAACCTCAGATATTATTATTAAGATTTATAGGGCACGTTCATAGCCCCTGGCGGCCGTTTGGCTAGCTTGGTATACGCGTATACCAAATATGGTTCTGCGCCACGTGACTGTACGACGAACATAAATGGTATGTCGTTTCTTTTATATGCCAGAACGTACGTTTCATTACCATGGCATGTACTAAATTGTACTGCATGCATGCATGACAACCTGCGATACTGAAATACACAGGGGTCCATTATTAAGGCAACATCGGGGCGCGTGGCAACGAGTTTCGCGCAGGTGCAGTGAGCACCATGCGCGGTGCTCTTTCGTCTCGTAAACGGTTGGCTTCGCGATGACTCGACGCACGGTAGCCCACGATATCGGACGACGAAGTAGCTCCCCTCACTGAGCGCATTGCGCCTGCTCCAACCTAGTTGCAGCCGCCGACCAGCGGTTGAGCCGAGCGGCCGCCACGCGCTCCGATGATCCATTTAACAGTGGACCCATCTGTATATTGTCACGCTTAAGACAACCTTAACCTTCAGTTAAGACAACACAACCTGCTCGTTGAGCTAGTCCAAGAAGCGGCTCAGTACCAACTTCCTTTTTCTCTTTCACGCGTGGTTCTCCCCACATGAAAACCATGCGGCATTAGTCCCCCCTTTTTGAAAAGCATCGACTCGATGCTTGTAAAGAAAAAAAAATAACTACAAGACGCGCTGACGCAGAGAATGAGTACTAGCAGCCGACACCTGCGCCATGCGCAAAAAGAAAAAAATACCAACAAACAACCCACAGGAAAAAAAAACTACCACAAAAGGTCATCGTCACATGGTAATAGAAGTGGCGCGAAAGCACATGGGCTACTGTGTGTAGTATGGCTTGAGTCGTACGACATGCACGGTTTCGGGCCGGAGTTGTCGACGTGAAGACACTGCGCCGTCCGGAAATACTTCGTAGGTAAGGTCACTCACATGTCGGATGACCTTGTATGGTCGAAATAACGGCTCAGAAGTTTTTCAGACAAGCCTGGTCGTCGGATAGGTGTCCACACCCACACTCGGTCGCCAGGGTGGTAGGCGACGTTTCGACGGCGAAGGTTGTAACGTCGCGCATCTGCGTCTTGTTGGTGAGTGATGTTTAACCGAGCCAGTTGACGAGCTTCTTCGGCGTATCGAGTGTATTGCTCTGCGTCTGGAGCAAGTTCATCGCTATTATCGCACGGCAGCATAGCGTCAAGCATGGTTTGTACGTTGCGTCCGTAAACAAGGCGGAAAGGTGAAAATCGCGTCGTTTCCTGCATCGCCGTATTGTACGCAAACGTGACGTATGGTAGACGTATGGTAGCAAGCTGCCTCTTGCTCTGTAGTCCAGGTAAAGGGTACATCATCTCGGGTGAGTCGCGTGAGTGGTTCGGCTATCATCGAAAAGTTGGCTATGAATCGACGATAATAAGCACACAAGCCGAGGAAACGTCGCACTGCTTTTTTGTCTGACGGAACAGGGAAAGCGGCGACTGCTGCAGTTTTGTCTGGATCGGGCCGAACTCCATCCGCACTCACGACGTGTCCCAGGAATTTCAGCTCTTCATAGCCGAAATGGCACTTCTGGGGTTTTAGCGTGAGTTCGGCAGAACGAATGGCTTCCAGAACCATTCTTAAGCGCTTCAGATGTTCTTCGAAGCTCTCAGAGAAGATGACCACATCGTCGAGGTATACAAGGCAGGTTTGCCACTTCAAGCCAGCGAGAATGGTATCCATCATCCGCTGGAAGGTTGCTGGAGCAGAACAGAGGCCGAAAGGAAGAACTCGGAATTCATAAAGCCCATCTGGAGTCACAAACGCTGTCTTTTCTCGGTCTCGCTCATCGACCTCTATCTGCCAATAGCCGCTCTTCAAATCGATCGATGAAAAATACTTCGCGTGTCGCAGCCTGTCGAGAGAATCATCAAATCGTGGAAGCGGGTAAACGTCTTTCTTTGTGACGCTATTAAGCTTCCTGTAATCAATACAGAATCGCAGTGTTCCGTCTTTCTTCTTCACTAGAACGACTGGCGAGGACCACGGGCTGCTGGACGGTTGAATGACACCGTCGTTGAGCATCTCCTTTACCTGCGTCTGTATAGCCTCGCGTTCTTTAGCTGAAACACGGTAAGGCTGCTGTCGGATTGGGCGAACATCATCGTCGATAATGATTCGGTGCTTCGTGAGAGGCGTTTGACCGACTCTAGACGAAGAGGCGAAGCAAGATTGAAATTCCTTCAAAAGGGTGTGAAGTGCGGCCTTCCTCTCATCCGGAAGCTTCGAATTGACGTCGATGTGGTCCAGAAAGTTGTCCCCATCATCCATTTCCTCGGACGCGAAACACTCTGTGACATCCGCTACAGGGTCTCCATAGGCCACGGTGGTGCCGCGGAAAAGATGCCGGTGCTCGAAGTTGAAATTCGTGACAAGTATCGGTGACCGTCCGTCGCGAACACGCACAAGGCTTCGGACTGCGCATACACCTTGAAGCAGCAAAAGTGATTCGTTGCTCTCGGCGACCGCGTCACCGTCTCGGAGGTCTTCACAAGTGACTTCTATGAAAGCAGTTGCTCGTGGAGGCAGCGTCACGCTTTCATCTGCAACACGCAGCGCAGGTCTACGGTAGCTCTCGGTGTCTCGATAGGTTGCGCGTTGCGTCGAGAAGGTCACCATTCGCTCGCGGAGATTTATAATCGCGCCGTTCTCTCGAAGGAAGTCCATGCCAAGTATGAGCTGACGAGAACAGTCGCGTAGTACGAGGCAGGTGACTACAAATGTTGAGTCGCGTATCTTCACTCTTGCGGTACAGCTACCCAACGGGGTAACAACGTGGCCTCCAGCTGTGCGAATACGCGTTCCATTCCAAGGTGTCATCACTTTTTTAAGATTAGTTGCCAGTTTTTCCGCTAATAATAGAATAGTCTGCACCTGTGTCCACCAATGCGCTGACCTGAATACCGTCTATCAGCACGGGAATGTCGAGCGAGACTCGGTCACTGCGTTCAGATGTAGATTCCGGCGTTTCTCTGGCACTGCACTCAAACGGGGATTCATTGTCTGCGGCGTTTCGTGCAAGCGTCGATGGGAAGTCTTCCGCAGTCTGAGCCCCAGCGACCTCGCCCCCGAAGGTCGCTGCCTTCAGTTTTCCCGACGAGGGCTTGGGGAGTGTCCCCGTGCCGTCGCCCCGAAACGTGGCCCAATGGTTGCGGGTCGCCGTGGAGATGGTGACCGCGATTGACGCCCTGAGAAAGGTAGACGTTGCTGCGCGAGGTATTCTTCGATTTCCCTTGGCCTCTCACCAACTTGGGGACGAGGTGAATCAATGTAGAAACCGCGCAGTCCAAGTTGTCGATACGGGCATTCGCGGTAAATGTGACCGGCCTCACCGCAATGGTAGCAGAGGGGTCTTCTATCCGACGTACGCCGGACATCAGACTTCCGCGTGGTTGCACGGCGACCATCGATGTCCAAGCCAGCGTGTGCCGATTGAATTGCAACTGGCGGCATCGTCTGGATCGGGACTGCAGGGCTAGAGACCGGCATGGAAGCGCGCATGGCTTCGGCATACGTACGGCTCCCAATATCAGTGGACACAGGAGCCGGTTCCACATTTGTAGGCGGCGGCTGACAGCGACGGTTGTGCAGCACCTGCTGGACCTCTTCCCGGACAATACTGGTGATGGAGCCGACCTCTGGTTGTCTCGCCCCGTACAGCTTCGCCATTTCTTCGCGGACGACGGAGCGTACGATTTCGCGAATCCATTCAACGCTGTTGCTTCTTCCGAAGCTGGCGAAAAATTCAGGAGATGATGCGGCATTCACTTGCCGGTCGAATAGGGCAGACCGCTGATGCAGTACCTTCTCCATCGTTGCGGCTTCAGTCAGAAACTCGGCTACACTCTTTGGAGGACTCCGCACCAGACCAGCAAAGAGCTGCTCTTTCACACCTCGCATAAGATAGCGCAGCTTTTTTTCTTCTGGCATCGCAGGATCCGCTCGCTTGAAAAGCCGCGTCATGTCCTCCACGTACATGGTGACGGTCTCATTAGGCATCTGAATGCGTGAGTGCAGAGCACGTTCAGCACGTCCGCGGCGGTCGGAGCTCCTGTAGGTCTCCAAGATGCGATGTTGGAACTCGTGCCAGGATGTCAAGAGATCAGCTCTGTTCAGGAACCATGTTCGGGCGCCGTCCTTTAAGCAGGCGTAGACGTTGCGGAGTTTGGCGGCGTCGTCCCAGTAATTGATCGCTGCGACATGTTCGAACTCACTCAGCCAGTCGTCCACATCTTCAAACAGCTCTCCGTGAAAGGGACTAGGCATCAGCGGGTTCTGCACTGTGCAATAGATCGGCGTAGAAGACGTAGGAGCTTCCATGGCGACTTGAGGCGAAGTCATAGTCGCTGCGTCGGTAAGCTGTTCCGGTGTCTCTTCTGGTGGTAGGCCTCGTTGGCGGCGGCTTGCTCTGTGAACTGGAGTGTTCACGGGCACAGGGCTTGTGTTCCGGCTGCTGGACGGGGTGTTGTGCATGGGGTGAGTCGTGAGTCGTCGTACCCAGCTCCTCCACCAATCTTGTCACGCTTAAGACAACCTTAACCTTCAGTTAAGACAACACAACCTGCTCGTTGAGCTAGTCCAAGAAGCGGCTCAGTACCAACTTCCTTTTTCTCTTTCACGCGTGGTTCTCCCACATGAAAACCATGCGGCAATATGACGTGGCACGAATGACTTCATTTGCCTCAAAGACAAACAAAACGATGTATGCCGCTCCTTGCTGACTTCTTCGCATTACATCGATTCCCACAGTGCGTGGGATCTGCCGCATTTTAGTTGCTGTTTTACAGGGTCTGAAAGACGTGTCCGTTTCCTGCATCAAGTGTTCGAACGATGCGCAGCAAACATCAATGTATGCGTTGTCAAGCTACGCAGGTATCAATAATATTAGTAATTTGAACGAAAATAAAGGGCTCTAGGACGGGGCAATTTTATGAGATGTTTATATAAGCTTCCTGGTGCTCACAAAAGCAACACACTTGGTAGACCGCGCTTTTTCTTACATCATATTAAGGTGATTGTGCCGTGCAGTATATTATTTACAAGTTGGGAATGAACCAACAAGCCTGCAAAAAGTACAAATTTGCCATATCCGCAGGTAACTCTTCGTAAAGAATCTCATTTCTCTCTCACATTTTATTTCTCTTACTAAACCCTGGCACTGACCCACTTCTAGAATGTGCCACATTTGCAAGTATTCGTTTTTTCTCGAAGTGAAATTATACATTCCAACAGGCATCTCTTTCTCTAGGCGCAGAGTTTAGGAACAAAAAAAACAACAACACACGCGTAATGAGAGAAGCAATGGTGCTTGTTCACATAGTTTTGCGTCTTGTTACACGTTCCCATCCTTTCCCTGTTTTGTTCTATTTGCTAAAGCAACTTTCCGATAAGTTATTCCCATTTCACTTAAGCAATCAAGCACCCTAAAATCAAGTGACCTCTTACATTCAAAACAAACAAAAGAAGAAGCCTTCACTGCTCGACCGAGTTCAGAGGCGTGTACGAATATGATTACATGCGCGTACCCTCAGCGCCGAGTTCACCTAAGCGCCCGGAGGGCACTTACGCGCACTTGTGCAAGTCTTGATTGCCTACGCATTCTTCGTTCCCGCAGTGCCCTTGATGATGTTGATTCTAGGTCATTGCTGCGACGAGCTTCGCCTACTTGCTAATCACCAACATTTAATTAAAGCTCACCCTTTAACATCATCAGAATGTTTCAGCTGGAAAAGTCCCGTTCCGCGCTTCATTACGGTAAGCATTCGAAAAACGTAGCGTTATGATTTGGGCGTGTTGGTCGCAATGCGTAAGCGGAGAACTGTTGTCTCGAACGTATGGCGACAAAACCTGCACTGTGTTTGTCTCACTTTTGTTTTTGGTGTACCACTTCTTCACAAAGAGTGGGGAGTATTCCAATCCAAATGCCCAAGTTGTAAGGTAATCAGGCGTTAAGTGCAGAAAGCTTTTGGAAGAAGGGGTGGTGGGGAGATGAATATATCGACTGAGAAGAACAAGATGAAGGCTTTCGC
Source organism: Rhipicephalus appendiculatus (assembly GCA_030522465.1). Lineage (NCBI taxonomy): Eukaryota > Metazoa > Arthropoda > Arachnida > Ixodida > Ixodidae > Rhipicephalus > Rhipicephalus appendiculatus. The sequence goes on from JALIZH010011598.1 coordinate 266,452, forward strand.
CTTCGAGTCATTTTAGGCGAATGCATAAGGGACACTGCGAGTTTTTCTTCCACAGTGGATAGTCGTCTCTTGTCACAGAGAGACGGACGGATGGACATTTCTCTCGTTAAGACGGCATATAAATTCTTACGCATGTAAAAAAGTCCAGGTTCTTGTTCTGCTCCAAGGAAGCATCGTTCATTGGCTAGAAAGGTGCCTTGAAGCCACAGCTACCTGAGAAAGTGGTTATTGTCGAATGGTGTAGAAAGTTTCCGAAATAAATGGTTGTCTAGGCCATGTGCTTGAACAGTACTGCTTAAGGTAAAAGCAGTTATCAATTCATGACGCCTGCTGACACATAGACTGGCGAGGCAGAACCCTTATGAATATACCCAGCCCTATTTTCTCGGTAGGAAGTTCATGAAGTGCATCTGTAGAGTCGGAGAGGCCGGAGCATGAAGAGTGGTGCGTGCAAGCAACAATGGACGATCTTACTAAAAAGTTGCGGTGCCGTCATAATCTGCTCGGTTACCTATGAATACGACCGAGAAAAGAGTACTTGAGGGATGTTTGGCGTCACGGCTTTTCGATTTTGGTTTCGCCGTCGACATTTGGCTGCTCCCTGTCACTCCGCACTAACAACCAGCGATCGCTCTTTGCAAATGTCAAAGCGGTGATAAGTTATTCGCAGGACGGACTTCCATTAACCCATTTCACCAGACAACTTGTCTGCTCGAAATAAAAATTTAACTCTCTAATTACTATATGGCGGTTTCCTTATTTTAAATACAATTCTCAATTAGTATTTATATAGGAAATTCATATACAACCTAAGAATAGGAAAGCACGGCCAACCGTCAGGATTCTACGAATACGTTGAGCATACGTTGATCTGACATACGTAAAGTTTTAAAACCAAGACATAAATCACAAGAAAAGTGAATTTTGTTGTCGTTTAATAAGTCCGAGGCTGTCAGAATTGAACTTTTCCTGACAGAGCAACCGATTTCTTACCAGGGAGAATATAATAAATATTAAAAACGAAGGAAAAGTCGCTTTAATCATGTTTCCCCATTCGTTCCCCTTCCTTTTCTCTATACGTGAGCCTTTCCCACCTGGGAAACTCCTGAGGGGGGCGAAGAAATTCGATTAAGCTTCTTTCGCAATCATGTCTTGGTGCTTGTCCCACCTTTCATATCCCAGGCGCCCCTGACAGTTATATAAAAGAAAGACACGGCACACATTCTCGGCACGCGAATGCGCCAGCGTTCATTTATGAAAGCAGGTTCGCCATGCACCCGTGTGCCTGTTGCATTGAATTGATATTCTGTGATTTTTTTTTATTCGTTGCCCTGCCTTTCATTCCCGCCGTTTTAATTTCACCGTGTTCAGAAACCTGTGACATCCTTCAATGTTTGCCAAAATGTTATCTATAATAGAAGAATGAGAACTCCTTGCATATATTCGCTCATGGTATAGGCAGACGAGAATTCCATGCATCTGCTTGCATTTAGCAGGACCTCCTATGTTTGCCAGTGTAAATGATTGACGTCTTTGATTATAACTAATCGAAATTCCAGGAAGGAAGGGAAGGGAGGAGAGACGTAGAATAGCAGCGATTGATTTTGTCGACCGGTGCGGTTGTTGTGCTCTGTGACAGATTCAGCAGATATTCAGCTGTAATTCTCGTAGATAAGTGTATTTAGCCTAGACTTTTTCGTCTTGGTATACCGATCTATCACTGCCACTCTCTATGGTCTGTGTTCGATTCACAACACAGCGTCTGATAATTTGATACAAGCCGACATGCCGAACTATAGGGCATGCTTCATGTGGGACAAAAATGGCAACGAAATTAAGATTTTGAACGGCGGTTACCAGCGATTATTTATCAAGATAGGCCTCACAATGAAGCTGCGAATCTAGATTGTTTTGAATATGACAATGGTTTTGAAAACTTTTGGAACAACAATGTTGGCAATTGTCCAAAAGGTCGAAATTGTGGAAGTTTCGTTCATTAGCCTGAAGAACTTTCAAATCTGCACTGAACAAGCGATAATGGTATGATATATTTGCCACAACATTTTTACGCCATACGATGACAACAATTTTCCTTGATAGCTTTGATGTGAAGTCAATTTTCTCGTCGATAAACAGTGCTTCCTTGGAACAGACTGAGATGCTCTTACGTGCATCGTTAGGTGCATCCGTCAAATGGTTACCCTACTGCAAAATACCAGTGCACAGTGCACATGCTACAATTTCTTGCTCTTACAATCTTTATATTTCGACGTACAACCAGCATGCAAACTCTTTTATGACGACACGTTTCGGTTTCATCTTCTACTGATCTTGATGAACAAGCATTCAACCATAACTTCTTGTTTCGTTTCGGGACGTATACATTTCCGAAAGCGACAATTTCATGCAGTCACCTGTAA